>BSBM01000012.1:21202500-21390000 GCA_027924585.1 Larix kaempferi
CAAGATTCAAGATTATGATTTTGATATTGAATATGTCAAAGGAAAGAATAATATAGTAGCAGATGCTTTGTCAAGAAGGCCTTCTTTTTCTCTCATGGATATTGCCAAGGATTGGAAAAACATGCTACTAGTTGAATATGCCAAAGACAAATTTGCTTGTGATGTGTTGGATGGAATCAAAGGGGATGATAATTATAGGATTTTGAATGGGCTGATATATTATAAGGGAAGAATTTATTTAGTTCATAACTCCAAGCTCAAGTACCGAATTTTGCAAGAAGCACATGATTCCCCACTAGTGGGCCATCCGGGGATCTTCAAAACTTATAGACAGTTGAGGCAAAGATTTTTTTGGAAGGGGCTGAAGGAAGATGTTCAGAAGTATGTGAATGAACGTAAAGCATGTTAACAAAACAAATCAGAACTTACATGTCCAACCGGCCTATTACAACCATTTCCCATTTCGGAGCAAAAATGGGACAGTATTTCCATGGATTTCATCACCGGATTGCCTAAATCCTTGGGTAAGGATTGTATCTATGTGGTAGTTGATAGGTTGACAAAATTTGCTCATTTTTCTGTTGTTACATCATCTTTTAGTGCTGCACAAGTGGCTGATATTTTTTTCAAAGAAATCTTCAGATTGCATGGGCTTCCCAAGAGCATTGTCAGTGATAGAGATAGTAGATTCATGGGTGCTTTTTGGAAAGAAATTTTTAGATTGGTAGGCACTCAATTGACTCCAAGTACCAGCTATCATCCAAAAACTGATGGACAAACAGAGAGGGTAAACCAATGGTTGGAAGGATACCTAAGAAACTATGTGGGAGGGCAGCAAAAAGCATGGGCAAAATGGCTACACTTGGGTGAGTTTTGCTACAACACCACTTATCATATGTCAATAGGAATGTATCCTTTCAAATCATTATATGGTTATGATGCACTTACATTTGATGACATTATATTTGGTGATAGTAGAGCCCCAAAGGCTAAATATTGGGTGGAAGAGAGCCAAGAAATTTTAAAGCTCTTGAAAGACAATTTGCAGGTTGCTCAAAATCAGCAAAAACAATATGCTGATAGACATAGAGAAGAGAGAACCTTTCAAGTCAATGATTTAGTATATTTAAGGTTGCAGCCCTATAAACAAACACCTCTCAAAAAGAATGGAGCAGAAAAATTAAAACCAAGGTACTATGGGCCATACAAGGTAGTGCGGAAGGTTGGAGAAGTAGCATATGAACTAGAACTTCCGGAAGGGAGTAAAATCCACAATGTATTTCATGTTTCTTGTCTTAAGAAAGCTCTTGGTTAGCAAATCATCACTTCAGAAATACTTCCTCCTTTGGATGATGAAGGTCAGCTCACACTTGTTCTGGAAAAGATTTTGAAGACACGGGAAAGAAGGTTGAGGAGTAGAATCATCAAAGAATATTTAGTGCAATGGAAGGACTTACCAAATGAAGATGCCACATGGGAAGAGGAGAAGATTTTGCAGAATCCAAATTTGAAATTGCTTGAGGACAAGCAATCTTGGGTGGGGAGGACTGTAATGTCCCCATTCAAATAAGTGCATAGTAAGACAATCCCATCAATCCTACTAGTTTCCTAGGTTGGATGGGCACATGTGGGATGGTAATAAGGAAGCTAATAAATGATATTCAAACATTAAAATGGTTCAAGCATTTAATAAATATGATGAATAAATAAATTCAAGAGAAATTCTAGGTGGCAAGTGGTTTTGGAGACATATGGAGGTGGTGGGACCCACACTAGCTTGATTTTTCAATGACACATGGTAGCTCTCTCTTGCCAATTCGAATTCATGGGAAGGTGAACACTCTTGGGTGAGTTGGTAATTCATAAAACATGGCATTGGCATCTTAGGTCAAAATGGGATGGAATAGTAACCTCCATGGGAGAGGAAGAGTCAAATTGGAGACTAGTGGACACTTGGGCTAGATTCCCTAGTTTTATGACAACAATAATGAAGCATCTATGACATTTATGACAAAATTCAGACCTGACTTCTTACACCTGACCATTATGACATGTCAGCCCCAAAAATAGGCTCAAGGAAGGCGCTCATGGAGTTGGAGGAATCCAAAGAGACTCAAATTCGAATTTGGGAGAAGATGGAAGGTTGGAACTAGGAGACAAGTGGCAAATGAGGAATATTTTCTAAATGGAAAATTATTGAATCTATTGAGAGGATTTCAACCCCTTGAAGGCTAATGTTGGTTATAAAATGTAGAAATCAAGTATGAGAATGGATTTTGATTATTTGAGAAAAATTGCATTTGTGAAGAGAGAACTAGTGGATGACTAGTTCCTTGCCTTAGCCAATTTCGAGGGTGAAAGATTCACATCCAAGTTGGTGTTTGGAGAGGCCACTCAGGTCTTTCATGGTGCTTTAATGAAGTTTTATTTGCAGGTAGAAGCTACAGGAAGTTTCATGGTTTGGTTTAGTGCAGCACTTTCTCTCCACCGTTTCCAGTTTTGAAGGCATATTCGTGCTCCTTGAGGGAGGGCGTTTTTGGTGAGCACTTGTGCTTCTTGAGAGAGCTTCTCATTATGTATTTCTAATTGTAATAGATTCATATCCTCTTTTATTGATATTCAGAAAGTCGCAGGTCGAAATACCCACTGGTTGTATGCAAAACTATTGATTAATGAGCAAACAATGTCCATTTCCTCAATGCATTGATGTATGACATTATAATGTTGATTATTTCGAATGGATGGATGATTCTATGATATATTTGTGATCAATATACTGCCATGGATGTATTATAAAATTTTCATGTACTTGAGCATTTGAAGCATTTTTACTCAGTTTAGTTGTATTGGGAGGTGAAATAGTGCCATTTCCCCAAGGGTCGAACTGGGGGTTTTTGCTGTTGAATGTGAGAGAGTTATAACAGTAGTAAAAATCAATTAATGGTTCATATGAGACCTTAATCACATACTTAACACATTATATATCTATGTTCATGAATTTGTGGGATTTTGGAGGCATTTGGAAGCCCATTTACAGTGTTACCTGGGGGGGATTTAATGCACAAATTACTAGTCAAAATTACCTATATTGATCAGAATACAAATCAAGTTTGCAGCAGCATTTGGAGGGCCATAAAACATCCCTGAACCTAATATTCAAGTCTAAATACCATTCATACACTCATACAGAAGATTTGGGAGCATTTGGGTTGATTTGGAGGTCAAAACAGTAAAACTAGTCAAAGGTCGAAATTGGGGAAAAAGTGGAAAAATTGGCATTTTAATAAAATTTTGAAAAAGGGCCATTACACAAGCATTGTAAAGGCAGAAGCCTATATATAGACACAAGTTGTATGTGTTGAATAATCTTAGATGGATCCTTGGATGTTGTTATGTGTGTCTTTGAATCTGTGTCTGAGATCAAGAGATATTGTTGAGATCTGGTTTTTGCGGAGATGTTGTATCAGGGTTTTGCTAAAGTAATATGACACGACGGAACTATTTGGTGAAATTCCCTATGTATGTTTTATGATAATGCATGTTGCAATTCATGAATGATGCTATGGTTTCTTGCTGCAGTTAATACTTGAAATGTTATACTTGTTGCGAGGAATGTTCCTGTTGAATGATGCTATGAATATGAATGATGTTAACTCTGAATGCATAGATCTATTGTGAATACTACGGTAAATTAAGTAATCAGTGTTGCAACCATCCTCCTTCATTTGGCAGAAACATGGTTATGTCCAGTCTCCCTTGAACACCTCAGGTGAGACCTCATTTGCTCTGCAGGTGTTGCTGGACGGGATAAAACCTGTCCGGGCCGGTGATCAGGGAGATCACGGTGGGTTGGTGTCGACAGCAATGGGAACCCCTGTCGATGGGGCTTAAGTTAACAAATGGTTCCGTTTCCGGGACCGTGTGCGAAGTGAAAGGAGGACATGTTGTGGCATCTGATGCAACCAGAAATACAGAGCTGGTTTGATCAAAAGTTGTAGGAGTTTCCCGAAGAACCATTCGTGCGGACCATCAGTGGGTGGACAGATATATTCACGATGGTCCGCACGAATGGTTTTTCTATGAATTCTCGGTCCTTTTGTTTGAGTGGTTGGCAAAGTTGACATTTCAGAAGAGGAACCATCAAGGTGGTGAGCTGATGACTTGGACCCCAGAGTTGATCCAAGAACTATAGGAGGTCGACAATAAAGCATCACGGGCTGTCAAAGTGTGGGTGGATATCATCTTGGAAGGATATATCACTGAATTCATGGTTGATATGCAAAAGTCCTATAGTGAAGCTGAGAGATATTTCTTCCGCGAACCTCGGGGAAGGTTTCTGTTGTCGCTTCAACTGTCCATTAAGATGCTTATTTGCGAGAAGGGTATATTGAAGATGCATCTGGTTCAGTAAAAATCATGGTGGGCATAGGCCATGGGTATCATGACGGCTAGGGGGCGGTACATGGACTGATAAGGGGTAGATGGGTGCAGGTCATGATGAAATTGTGAGTGAAGCCGAGGAAGAGAGTGGTATTACAAGGGGAGGACCGAGGTTTCGATAGTAAAAGAGGCAGAGGATAGGAGGTCCTGCTGTGATCGAACCGCAAGTTTGCGAAGGAAGGCCACACAGGATGAAGCAACCTCACAGTCCGGACAAGGACACATAGGTTACGCCCACGATAGAGGCAGGACCAAACCTTAGCAGCAACATACCCACATCTTCACTCACTATCTGTCAACCAATGAGAAACACCACTTCAACTCCACCGGGTCAATAGAACTTAATTGCTAGTAGTTCAACGACTACAGGAAGGAAGCCCACGATGGTGGGTGATGATGCTAAGTTGCCATTGTTCCATGGGAATGGGATAGATAACCTAGGGCAGTATTGGTTTTTTTGTGAAGTGGTATTGACCATAAAACAGATCACTAATGATGCCGCTAAGAAGAGATAGCTAGTGACAAATCTGGAAGGTCGTACCTTATATTGGTTTATGAAGTTTGTTCTAGTCCCTACAGGAGCTCCAGAGAAGTCACTAGATGATATGAGGGATGGGTTCATTGTGAAATTCAGGAAGCCCAACTCTGAGGCTCAATATATCACAGAATTGAAATAAATTAAGCAGTATCCTAACGAGACGGTGTGGTATTTTGACCAGCAGTTTAAGACATTGATGGCGAGGGTTAGTTTTGATATGAGCACTGTCCAACACAAAGAATGGTTCATTGCGGCACTGCTACCGCACATTTGACTTCCACTGATGCAACAGAACATCTCGATGCCCAGCGAAGCTTTGGATATTGTGATGTGGTTGGAGGCATCGTCGATGGGGGAAAATGCAGCTGGGATGTCGCAGATACAAACGTAGTTGGATAACTTGACCATACAGCTGCAAGATCTGAAGAAGGGCAAGGAGCAGTGTGAAGAAGTGTGGTGTACGCGATGTCGAGGGGAAGGACATACTAAGGACAATTTCCCTGAATTCCGCAACTATTTAGTTTCAGGAGTGCCAAACCCGTTGAATGGTGGTGGCATGCCATGGTGTCGCGTTTGTCAGGTATTTGGACACCGCCATGAAGAATGTCCATATATGCAGAAGATGGTCACTAAACCGATGAATCGATATTGCACTTTCTATAAATCGGTGGGAAATGATGATAAAGATTTTCGAGCATATGGGTTGCTTCATGAGAGAACGTACGATGCATTCTACGTAAAGGATGACCAACATGCCGTACAACAACCGCAACCGCAGCCACAGGAATCCCAGCCGCTACCTCAACCGCGGGTATAGTTTGTACCGCAGCAGCAACCACACAAGTTTGTGCCATAATATGCTCCGATTAAAATGGCTCCATAGTAGCCACAGTACGTTCAGCAACTGCAGTATGCACCACAAGGGAATAACATGGAACCAGCTCCGATGCAATAGCAGTACAACCAACCGCAGTACCAACAGTATGGTGGATTCCATGGAGGATTTCGGGCTGGATGCGGTGGAGTATTTGGTCGCGGAGGAGGATGAGTAGGTTGTGGGCCTGTGCAATGCTATCACTGTGTGGTATGTGGACACTATTAGTGTGATTGCCAATTATTGTAGTCGCACTGCACATTTTTCTTTGTTACAGATCATACAGTGGAGAACTGCCCATAGTTGATTGCACAATGGCAAGCAAGGAACATTCCACAGTTACAGAATCAGAACCAGGCACAACATCCAGTACAGAATCACATGCAGCCATTGGTGTAGAACCAGAACCAATGTCCAATTCTGAATGCTAATCAAAATGTGAACCAACAAAGGAATCCGGTACCAAATCCAAATCAGGGTGCGAATGTTGTGACAATTTATGTGGAGTCACGACCACAAGATGTAGCTATCGCAGTTATTATGCTGGGAGGTGCAGAAATAGGAGGGGACATTTGAAAGGCCGAGCAGAAGAAGGTATCATTTGATGTTGAGTCTGAGCGTGATACATTCTTTCAAGCACGTCGTGTGTTGGACTAGGATCGTGGAAAAGCTATCATCTATGACATGCCCCTTGTTTTTTATGTGACTTCAGAGGCAGGTCCATCAACGTAGTATGGAACCTTGCAGAAGTTTATTGAGAGTTGTTTATTATTGGAAAGAGATCCTGTAGCCCTTGCTGAGATTGAAGGATTGTTGCAACGTCTAGCTAGGGGACGGGAGGAGTCTGTGGTAAACTCCTTACAGCGGCGGAAGACAGGTAAGGAGATGCTAATGAATATACAAATTGGGGACTATGATGTTGATTAATTTATTCTGGATCTTGGTTCGGATGTCAACATATTAATCAAGATGGCATGGTAGAAAATGGGGAGGCCCCCATTGAGCTAGTCTCCTGTACAGCTCTGGTTATCTAATCACACTAAAGTGACGCCAATTGGGAAAGTCCCACGGTTGGTGGTGGACATTGAGGGCATGAAGACCTATGCTAACTTTGATGTCATCGAGGTGAGGGAAGGAGGAAGGTCATATCCCATGTTGTTGGGGATCGGATGGGCTAACGACAGTGGAGCGGTAATCAAATTCAAGTGGCTAATGATGACTTTCGAAAACCGTGATCTCCAAGTCATAACCCCGTTGGATCCGTCCGATACATCAATCTAGTAAAGGATGAATATTCTAGTGGATGGGACCATGCATTCAACATTTTTGAAGACTATATTCATCCAACTACCAACGGTGAGCTGGGATGGTGCAATGAGAGCTCTGCATCTTCCGACTCTGATGATGCATTAGAATACTAGCAGAACCGCTTGCATGAGGTGTCGCTCCGTAAGTGTGGGTTAATCATGCAATCGTTGTGCCGCATTGCAACTGAAATTATCACATTACCGGTATATGAAGGGCTGCTTGGATTGATCGACTTTTTGACAAAGTTCGAGGAAAGAGTTTCAGAACCACAACAATTGCTGGCATTGGACAAAGCACTAAAGTTTGTTCCAACATGCTGGTGGGAAACACACAAGGCATCAATTGATGGATGGTCGAAATGCAGATGATTGATGATGGTTCACTTCGGTGATACCGAGGTCTACCACACAGGGAAATATGATGGTCGAAATGACCCTAGAGGCCATTTGATGGAGTGTCATACATTATGGGCATCGCAACCAAGAGACGAGTGGGTCCATGCATTTATCCATACCTTGGATGAAATGTCATGGTCGATGGTATACTGCAGCTGAATTACGGGGATAAATCGCTACTTGGTTGGAATTGACAATATGTTTTTCTCATACGTTCAGTTTTGTTGATCCCAACCCGGATGTCCATAACGCTCTACAGATCATCAGCGACATGGTTCTCAAGGTTGTTCCTATGGCATACGTGGCAGATCCGCATATGCACTGTCAGATGCAATCCATAATGGAATGTTACAATATCATTGGTGGGCCTGAATATGGTGATGATCCGTGGAATGTCAATATCCCAGAGTCTGAAGGAAGTCACGATGTGGTACCGCCTGATGTGCCAAGTGATCTGTTCAGTCAGCCCTTGAAGCTTCGCAAGCTCAATATTGGGACGGAGGCCACTCCCAAGTTCGCAAATGTTGGAGATTATTGGGATGATGAGATGATGGGAAAGGTGACTGAATTGTTGCATGAATTCCAAGACCTCTTTCCTACAATTTTTTTTGAAATGAAAGGAATTTTGGGTGATTTAGGTGAGATGAAGATTCCCTTGAAACCAGATGCTAAACCGATCAGGAAGCGACCCTATTGGCTAAATCCGTGACATAAGGAGAAGTTCAAGGCAGAACTTGATCTCATGTTGGATGCTGGTATCATTGAACCAGTTGAAGAGTCAGAGTGGATCAGTCCTATTGTGGTGCAGGACAAGAAGACTGGTGAGGTGCACATCTGTGTTGATTTGCGGAAGTTGAATGATGCCTGCTTGCATGATCCCTTTCCAACCCCATTTATTGATGAATTACTTGAAGGAGTAGGTGGTCAAGAGATATATTCTTTCATGGATGGGTTCTCGGGTTATCATCAGATCCGCATTGCAAAGGAAGATAGCCACAAGACAATTTTCATGACAGAATGGGGATGTTTTCAGTATACCGTGATGTCGTTTGGGTTGAAAAATGCACCTGCAATATTTTCGCGGGTTGTCGTTGCTGCATTCAAGGATTTCATCTAGAAGTTCTTGCAGGTATACATGGATGATTAGACAGTCTATGGTTTGATCTGCGATCATCTGGCCAGTCTGCGGTTAATGTTGGAGCACTGTCGCCAACACCATATATCGTTGAATTTGAAGAAGTGCATTCTTTGCACGTCGTTTGGGATCTTGCTGGGTCATATTGTGTGCAAACAAGGGTTATTAGTCAATCTAGCAAAGATTTCTCTTATTTTGAGCTTGACACCACCGACCACTGGTAAGTATTTGAGGGTGACTTTGTGGCATACTGGGTATTATCGCAAGTTCATCAGGGGATATGCAACGATCACCGCCCCTATGGAGAAGCTACTGAAGAAAGATGCATTATTTCAGTGGAGCACTGAATGCCAGGATAGTTTTGAGCAGCTGAAGGCTAAGATGGCTTCGGCACTGATCTTAGTATTTTCGGACTGGAGTAAGGAATTCCATGTCCATGTTGATGCATCGTCGATTGCACTTGGTGTGGTGCTAGCGCAACCAAGATCAGGGGATCTCGATCACCCTATTGCTTTTGCTAGTCGGAAGCTATCATCCACAGAAAAAAAACTACACCACTACCGAGCGAGAAGGCTTGGCGATGGTCTATGCACTGCAGAAGTTCCGGCACTACTTATTGGGCGGACATTTTAAGATGTTCACAGACCACTCTACATTAAAATACTTGGTCAATAATCCTATGTTGGGGGGGAAGATCTGTCAATGGTTACATCTTTTTCAAGAGTTTGATTTTGAAGTAGTTGCAAAGCCGGGGCGGTTAAATGCTGGCCCTGATCATCTATCGTGGATTGAAACAGGAGAAGAGCCAACTAATATTGAAGATGGGTTGCCTGATGCGCAATTGTTTAAAGTGGAAGTAGCCGATGGCTATTTTGAAGAAATTATCTAGTTTCTGGTGACAGGTACTACACCAGAAGAGTTCACCACGAGTTAGAAGAAGCAACTGGTCGTCAAGGCTACAGATTTCTAGCTAATTGCATGAGAGTTATACAAGATGGGTGTAGATGAAATATTGCGCCGGTGTGTCTTGCCACATGAGAAATTGCAGATATTAGTAGAGGCACATGGCGGAGTGGCCAGAGGGCACTACGGCGGTCGGGCGACTACTGGGAAGGTGCTTAGTGTGGGGCTTTGGTGGCCCACGCTGCATCATGATGCAATAGACTATGCGCGGTTCTACGATGTTTGTCAGAGAATTGGGAAGCCTTCCAAGCGGGATGGGATGTCGTTGATGCCTCAGTTAATAGTGCACCTATTCAACAAATGGGAAGTGGATTTCGTAGGGCCAATCAATCCACCAGGGAAGTGTAGTGGTGCAAGATACATTATTACCGCGACCGAGTATTTGACAAGATGGGCAGAGGCAGCACTAGTTGGTTATTGTTCCATAGCCATGGCTGCGCGGTTTTTGCTTGACAACGTTATCGCTCGCTTCGGCTACCCCAAGATATTGTTGAGTGATCAACACAGCCATTTTCTCAATCACACCATCAGCACATTGACGGAGGAGTTATAGATACAGTATAAGAAGAGTATGTCGTATCATTCGCTGTATAATGGCATGGTGGAAGCTTTCAATAAGATATTGGAGCATGCGCTGACAAAGGTGTGCATTGCAAACCTCGATGACTGGGATTTGAAAATACCAGCAGTATTGTGGGCCTATCGCACCACATGTAAATGCTTGATGGGTCAGACACCATTCAAGTTAGTGTATGGCCAAGAAGCGATTATGCCAATGGAGTACATTGTTCCGAGTCTACACATAGTGGCAGTGACAGGTATGGATGAAGTAGCAGCATTAGAAGAATGTCTCACGCAGTTAGTCTAGCTGGAGGAAAATCGCTTTATCACATGATTCCACCAGGGGATGGAAAAGGACCATCAGAAGGCTTGGCATGATCGCCACATAAAAAACAAGCAGTTTCAGCACAGTGACTTGGTGTTGTTGTATGACAGCAAGTTTATGAAACATCCAAGAAAATTGCAGATGCATTGGCTTGGTCTGTATCACATCAGTAGCATCACTTCAGGAGGAGCGGTACAGTTGCAGCAGTTGGATGGAGCGATGTTCCCAAAGTTGATTAACGGTAGCAGGTTGAAGCCCTATCGGTCGGGCTTGGAATAGCGCGATGCCTAAGTCGCATCGAAAAAAAATGCAGGTTGATTGATGGCAGGATGGTGCACCGATAGAGGTGAGAATGCAGAGGCAGGGAGGCTTGTGCCGTAAGTTAGGAGCGGTCCGCGAAGTGGCAGTGTTGCGACTGGGTCAAATCAGTAATAAATGCAAAAAGTAGAGACAGTTAATTAATGAAGCGGGTTTGCATGATGGGAATTAATGGTGGATCCGATCGATCGACTGACAGGATCGACGACGTATTTACGTCATTAATACAAAATTTTGGTCGATTTAATGCCAAACTTAGTAATGATGACGAAGGATCGGTTGGACGCTATAAGAATGGGTCAAAGTTGGTGGGAAGGCACCGAGAATTCAGTCGTTGGCTTGTGAAGTGTTGCAGAGTGTTGGTATTTCCTAGTGAGTGCAGTTGTGAGTTGGGCAAGGTTCGGTTGAAATTGCAGAGTGTCGTTGCTGCGCGTTGAGTGGGTCTGTCAAATACATCGGTGATCAGTTGAGAACGTCGTGTGAGGTATGCGGGAAACCGTTGAGATTAGCAGTGAAGTAGAGTCCCCCTTCATCTTGGTTGTCGTTGAAGAAGAAGTCGAGTCTATGAGAGAAGTCAATATTTAGGAAAAAGTTGCAAACATGCCGGTTGGAGCGTCGATAATTGCCAAGAAGAGACAGGGAAGACAGATTCTGAGTCACTGCAGAGCAAGTGTCAGCTTCGGTCCTTTACTACTGGGGCAGGGGAAGCTCAAGGGGAAGCAAGGCCATCCATTCATTGGGATGATGAGTCTGCCACATGGGAAGGAATCTCGACCACTTATATCCCGGGTTATGTCCCCCCCAAGTGACCTAAGGTACCTTCCTGGAAGGTGCAGAGGAATCAAAAGTACCCACTAAAGATGCGAGTGCTCCCTGTTGGGATGGAGTGCTCTACTGATATTGCGTCGGCGTTGATGCGTCTGAAATATGACGACCATGACATGGTGGTGTACAAGGAGATCACGTCGGCCCCTTATGAGCTAGGATCATAATTAAGCGGTAAGCCGGTTCTGCGTGATTGGGTGTGAGGTTTGTAATAAGCAGGCCGTCTAGGCCTTATCAATATGCCCCATTTTGGATGGCTGCCAGAGGTCAATGCATGTGTGAAGCAGCTATTGGCCTGTTTTCACAGCGGTATGTAGTGGCTAGATAAAGCAACTCTCGTCACCATGCACTTGATAGCAGAAATTACTGGGTTTCCCAAGGATGGGGTCGACCCTTCGCAGTATTTCTGAGGAAAGGAGAATGAAAAAAAGCTAGCCGTGTAGTTGGTCAAGCACTATGAGTTGGAGAAGGATGGTCGGGGTTACCGCACTAGCAGCATCAATGATAATGCAGTGCTCACGGGCACCAAGATACTTTCATGCAAAGTGGTACGAGGTGGCCGACCCAACCAGTGTAATTCGGGAATTGTGGCATGTGCGGCCGAAGTGCAGATGAACTGGTCATTTTTTCTACTAAATCAATTGGTGGAAGACACTGTTGGAGTCAAGGTCGTAGCTACGGTAAAAGCTGCGAATTTTGGGAAAAAAGCACAAGTATGGAAGGAAAGTGCTAATTTTGGGACAAGCACTAAGTTTTGGGCAAGAAGGAGACGGTGCGCAGTACGGTGCCAGATAGACAAGCTCAGCGAAGATTACGGACCGGAAATCGCAGAGCTTGCGCGCACGACAGAAGAGAATGAAGGCTGAATAGAAAGCTCAGCTACCATAATAAATAAGGCGATGGAGTAGAGGGCTCAGCTACCCTCATTTAAAGGCTTAGTACATAAGTTATGGTTGCTCGGATCAAGGAGGAGCAACGGACCAGAGCATTGAAGGCGAAGGACAAGCGCCCATACCCACAATCTGCGCCGAAAGTCAAGGAGCCTGCAGGAAGCGGCGACGTGACTGCAAGCGGCGCCTACAGTACACCTAGCCATGTGCGTGGTTAGGGTTTTTGGGAATCACTGTTGGGAAAGGCCCACAGTTTTGTAAAGGTGCGCCCGCCATGGCCACCTATATATATGAATAATTGTAATGGATAGATGTTGGTTAGAGTTAGCAAGTAAGAAGCAGATACTCTTGGGATAGATTGATGTTTAGACTGTTAGATAGTCAGTCTCGAGGATAGATCATGTGTTGATTATCCTTTGTTAAGTTTTCTACCGAGTCTGTAGAACTAAAGAAGAATCGGATAGCCGAGGAGCTAATCCCTGAGTAGCCAGACAGTCTGTGTGACGTCTGCGCCTTTGTAATCTCTGTAGAGAAGAGACTAGATTGAGAGAAGGGCTCCCAGCTGTGTGCGTGGAGTTCCCTGTAAATATCTAAGGCTGCAGCTGTGTGCGCAGCATATTGTATAACTCTATGGTTTTCTGGTTAATATAACACTCCCGAGGACGTGGTTTTCCTCGAGGAGAAGAGCTTCACATATTCCCCCTTGTTATAATGCTTGCGTGAGTGATTAACTGTTAAAGTTCATTACATGTGGATGCAAAACTCTTGTATTATCCTTGTGACTGTTGGATTGAGTTTGGGAAGGTCCATTGATAGCCATAAGTGTCAAGAACTGAAGAAGTGGTGGAGCGCTGTCGCTGCAGCGATCGAGGACTGCGATACTTCGCTATTTGCGCAGGGCGAGGAAGTACGTAACGCTTCGACGCAAGGATTAGTTTCCCTCTGCGCCAGAGAAGGAGGAATTCGTGCAGTTGCGCCGAGGGGCCTGTGGGAAAGTCGGACCGCCGATATCTGAGGAACCAGAAGAGGAAAGAACAATCTTCGCATCACCACGGTTGAGGAAACCTGATTCCTTAGCCCCCCATAGCCACTTCGGGTGAGACCTCGAGCTGCTGCGCAGCTCGTTGCCGAGAGGGCCAGTGCGCCAAGGGGTTTGTTGCTGCGCATCATTAAAACCCGGGTCTGCCCAAGAAAGCAGCCAACAAATGGTTCCGTTGCCTTGAGACTTTTTATTCCAGTGACGCGCGAGATTGAAGCCAACAAATGGTTCCGTTGCCTTATGACTTTTTGATCACGTCACTTCCGTTGCTCTGAACCTTGTTGTTGAGCCAACAAATGGTTCTGTTGCCGCGTGACTAAAACTTGCTATTTTTGCGACGTAGAAGGTTGTTGCTCAGCCAACAAAGGGTTCCGTTGTCTTGTGACTTGTTGCTGTGAGACTTATTATTTCCGAGACGTCTGAGATCGTTGCTGAAGCCAACAAAAGGTTCTGTTACACTGAGACTTGCTCAGTTGACAAATGTGCTACTGGAATCCTACAGCTAAAGAAATTGGAGACTGGTTTGATTTAAAGGCTAAAGAATTCGCTGAACAAGAAAATAGAAGCTCTACGCTCCAAACAGAAGACTGGTTACAGAAGTATATTTATACTGACCTTCACGAAATTTTCTTTGTTACATTTGCACTAGAATTGCACGCTTGGATAGCCAAGTTAGCAGACTCTAGACCTACTGTGCGTATTGATCGACCCGTCGCTTGGACGCCTGAGCTAGTCAGTATTGTGAAGCGGATAGACAATCCTGTGTCCCGCGCAGTCGACTTTTGGTTGAATAGTCTACTGAAAGGTTTCATCACCGAGTTTGCAGTAGATACAAGAAAGAGTTTCGGTGAAGCTGAGAGGAATTTCTTCCAAGTACACAGAGGTAAGTTCTTAAATTATCTGAACTTATGGATTAAAATGCTTCTGTATGAAAAAGGAAAGCTATGTATTACTTCTGATGAATAGCATAGACAAGTAATGTCCGTAGATTCTGATAGTGATCCTGAACTTATTGGTTGCACTCGTAGTGGAAAACGATATAAAGTAGGCCTTGACCAATATTCTTTTGAGTCTAGCCCAGACAATAGCCAAGTCCCTGGACCAAGCCATATAGAAAGACAAGGAAGTGCTCATATCCCTTATCACCCTTTTACACCGCAAAAACCATACAAAGCTCAGTATAACCCTACAGTAACACCTTCAAGTAGTCCACACGGTACTTCTAGCACCTCTGTACCACCTTTAATTAACCAGCCCAGAAGCACTGCTACAGCAGCCTCACCTCAACCTAGCACAAGAAAGATGGGTGATGACATGAAGCTACCAACTTTTAGAGGAACAGGGATAGAAGACCCTGAGCAGCACTGGTTCTTATGTGAAGCCATTTGGACAATTAAGCAAATTAATGATGATGCTGTTAAATTGGTTCAGTTAGCGACCACACTAAGAGATAGAGCCTTGACTTGGTTCATGAAATACTCAGCAGCACAGAATAGAACGCTTGCTGAGGTAAGAAATGCTATGATTCAGGAATTTAAGAAACCTAAATCAGAATCACAGTGTATAACAGAACTCAAAGACATCAAACAGTTACCTACAGAATCAGTATGGGACTTTGACCAGAAGTTCAAAGCCTTGATAGATCAAGTAAGCTTCGAGTTTGCACCACAGCAACATAAAGAATGGTTCATTGCTGCACTGCTTCCACACATTAGACTTCCTCTCATGCAACAGAATCTCAATACTCAGGAACAAGCTCTAGAGATGGCTATGAAACTAGAAGCTTCGCCAATTGCGGGAACAAGCAACGATGTTGCGCATTTACAGAACCAATTAGCAAACTTAACCCTGCAAGTGCATGATATTAAGAAAGGCAAGGAGATTAAGGAAGAAATTTGGTGTACAAAATGTAAAGCCCAAGGTCATTCAAAGGACCATTGCCCCGTTTTCATAGACTATATTGCAACTGGAGCACCTAACCCTTTACCACAGGCACAAGGGCCTTGGTGTGAAATCTATAGAACTAGAGGTCATAGACCACAAGAATGTCACTTACTTCAGAAATATGTACAAACTCCAAAGAATCTATATTGTAATTTCTGTAAATCAGTAGGTCATGATGAGAACAATTGTAGAGCATATGATCTTATGATAGAAAGAAAGCATGATGTTTATAGGGTACAAGCAGAGACACAAGGACCTACAGCAGGTCCACCGTATGACCAAACCCGCGACGCCCGAGCAGGAAATTACAGGGGATGCGGACGCACAACAAATTTTGGTCGCGGAAGAGGACAGATCACTTGTTATAATTGCGGAGCACAAGGTCACTTTGCTAGGGATTGCCAAAATCCTACAACCCTCTGCAGGTATTGTAAATCTTCTGACCATATCATTGAAGAATGCCCTCAGTTACAGGCTAAGATGCAAGCAAAGACCCCACAGGTCAATCAGAATATTCAGTTGATTGCAGTAGAAAAAAGAGAACCAGACCCTACGGTTAATATAGTGACACGCAGTGGAGCAACCACTGGTGCGCAAGAGATGGGAATGGGAAAGCAAGCGACGCAATGGGTGCGCCGCGCTAATATTAAACCAGCTCCACTTAACCTGCATAAGAAAAAAGAAGCATTCAAGCAAGCTCAAGAGTATTTCTCAGATCCGAGAGCTTCAAGTTCTGCCGCAATTCCGCCGAACAATATTAAATCGCAAGTGCTAAGACAAGACAACCTTGTACAAGAACAGGCCACTACAGCTGGAAGACCTGACAAGGAGCATGCACTAGGCAGTGTTCATGCGTTCCTGCGACAATGTTTAAAATTGTTGCGCAATGAAAAGGCAACTCTAGAACTCCAACACCTGTTGGATCAGTGCCAACAGTCTGCTTCGACAAACACACCGCAGTGTGCTGTTCACCAGATTAGGAGTCACATTAGAACTGGAAAAGAGATGAGACTCACAGCGCAGATTGGAGCATTTGAAATGGACGAAGTCATGTTAGATTTGGGCTCAGAAGCCAATGTTCTCACTATGCAGACATGGGAACAGATGGGAAGCCCTCAGCTTACAAGATCCCCTATCCAGCTAAGACTTGCGAATCAGCAACGAGTCTCTTCATTGGGCAGACTACCCAATGTACCTATTGATATTGAAGGAGTCAGAAGCTCTGCAGATTTTGAAGTAATCAAAATCATGGATGATAGCAGACCATACCCAGCACTTCTAGGAATAGACTGGGCATTTGATAATTTGGCTGTCATTAACTTGAAGAAAAGACAGATGACTTTTGAGGATGACCAGATTAGGGTCATCGCACCACTTGATCCTATTCAAGGACCAAGGTATATAGAACCCATTCGCGCAGAAGAAGAAGCGCGCCACATGGAAAGTTTGTACCAAATGACTACTAACCACAGTGACTATGTCAACCCCACAGCAGATGGCCATATCAGCTGGCGATGCGATAGCTCGTGCACATCAGACTCAGATGCAGGATTGGAAAACTGGCAGAATCATTTACATGAGGTTTCTGCAAGACGTTGCGCTATGATGACTAAATCCATTCGATGGATTGGCACAGAATTAACCGACACTCCAATTTTTGATGGTTCAACTGAAGTAACTAAATTCATACAGGAATATGAACAAAAGCTTCCAGAACCGCAGCGCATACAGGCACTGGACGTAGCATTGCGTGCCACACCCGCAAGATGGTGGGTTGCGCATAAGGAGAATATTCATACATGGCAAGACTGTCGCAGACTGATACTGCGCAGATTTCAGGACACCACAGCCGAAGTCCTACACAAGTATGAGGGACAGAGTGACCCCAGGTCACACATTGAAGCATGTATTCAGCAATGGTTAGATATTCCGCAAGATGAATGGGTTCACCTATTCATCCACACATTGGATACAGTTCCAAGGAACTGGTATACTGAAACAGAATTACACAGAGGCACTCTCACTTGGCCTCTAATGATAGAAAGTTTTCAACTTACCTTCAGTTTTGAGTCAGAACATCCAAGTATTGATCAGGCTCTGAAGTGTATTAAAAAGAAGGTATTTGAACCATGTCTAGTAACAGAATATTCCCAACCAGATTGGGCTGTCCAGATAGAACATGCCCTGGAATGCTATAACTTCACCGCTGAAGATGAGGAGGACGATCCTCGCAACGTCAATATCCCAAAATCAGAAGGGACGCGCAATATTGAAGGTCCTGAGCTTGATATTCCTGCCATCACAGAACACATCAAGCTCAAGAAGATTAACATTGGTACAGAAGCTGAACCAAAGTTTGCTTCTATAGGAGATTATTGGGATGATGAAACTGTTGGACATGTTTCAGAATTATTGCGTGACTACCAGGATATCTTTCCTACCAAGTTCACAGAAATGAAAGGCATCCTAGGAGACTTAGGCGTGATGCGCATACCTCTGAAACCAGATGCCAAGCCAGTAAAGCAGCGCCCATACAGGTTGAACTCGCGCTATAAAGAAAAAGTCAAAGAAGAAATTGATAAAATGCTTGCAGCAGGTATTATTGAGCCAGTAGAGGAAAGCGATTGGATTATTCCTATGGTGGTCCAAGAAAAGAAAACGAAAGGTGAAATAAGAATCCGTGTTGACTTGCGCAAACTCAATGATGCATCAGCGCACGATCCATTTCCCACTCCTTTCACAGACGAAGTACTTGATAATGTTGGAGGACAAGAGGCTTACTCTTTCACTGATGGGTTTTCGGGATATCATCAGATCAGAATTCATCCGGATGACCGCCACAAGACTACTTTTGCAACTGAATGGGGCTCATTCCAGTATACGGTAATGCCCTTTGGTCTTAAAAACGCACCTGCTATCTTCTCTCGAGTTGTTGTTGTTGTTTTTAAAGAATTTATTCACAAGTTTCTAGAAGTCTATTTTGATGACTGGACTGTATTTGGCCTATTAAAGAACCATATTGCAAATCTGCGCATGATGTTAGAAAAATGTAGACAGCATCAGATTTCCCTTAACTTGAAAAAATGTATCTTCTGTGCCCCCTTTGGTATTTTGTTGGGACATATTGTATGCAGACAAGGACTCCTGATGGATCCTGCGAAGGTTGCCATCATTGCTAATTTACCTGCGCCCAACTCAGTTAAACAATTGCGCACTACATTGGGACATACAGGATACTACAGAAAATTCATCAAGGGTTATGCAAAGATCACAGCGCCTATGGAAAGATTGCTCAAAAAGGATTCGAAGTTCCAATGGACAGAAGAATGCCAACAGAGTTTGGACACACTTAAAGAAAAGATGATCACAGCGCCTATTCTAGTTTTCCCGGACTGGAGAAAACCTTTTCATGTTCATGTTGATGCTTCTTCCATAGCATTGGGGGTTGTGCTTACACAGCCTGGAGAAGGAAGTATTGACCACCCGATTGCTTACTCCAGCAGAAAGCTATCTACAGCTGAAAAGAACTACACCACCACAGAAAGGGAAGGATTAGCTATGGTGTATGCCTTACAGAAATTCAGACACTACCTGTTAGGCGCTCATTTTAAAATGTACACTGACCATTTTGCTTTGAAATATTTGGTCAATAAACCAGTGTTAGGAGGAAGAATTTGCAGATGGCTACTGCTCTTTCAAGAATATGATTTCGAGGTCATTGTAAAGCCAGGTAGACTGAATGCAGGGCCTGACCATCTATCCAGGATAGAGTCAGGAGAGGAACCTACAAGTCTGGAGGACAATCTGCCTGACGCGTAGTTGTTTTCTATTCAAGCAGCAGACGAATATTATTCTGATATTCTTGAGTTTCTCACTACCGGGCAAGCGCCGGCTGAGTTTACAATCCAGCAGAAGAAGCAACTTGTTGTCAGAGCCGCAGACTTCACTTTGATAGCAGGCCAGCTTTATAAGTTGGGCCCTGACGAAGTTTTGCGCAGATGTATTTTACCACATGAAAAGAACTCTATCATCGCATAAGCGCATTCAGGTACTGCAGGAGGCCATTTCGCAGGAAAGCCGACCGCGCAAAAGATATTAGCCGCAGGCCTTTGGTGGCCGACATTGCACAAGGATACTAAGGAATTCTGTAAATGTTGCGATGTGTGCCAGCGCACAGGAAAACCCTCAAGGAGAGATGAAATGCCGCTAAGACCCCAGATTACACTGCGCGCTTTTGATAAATGGGCCATTGACTTTGTAGGACCTATTAACCCACCAGGAAAAAGAACTGGCGCAAGATACATCATTACAGCTACTGAATACCTCACCAGATGGGCTGAGGCGAAGCCAGTTAAGAACTGTGACGCTGCTACGGCCGCGCAGTTCATTTTCGAGAATATTATCACTAGATTTGGATGTCCAGTGATTCTCATCAGTGATCAGGGTACACATTTCCTCAATGAGACTATAGAGGCCCTTACTGAAGAATTCCAAATTAGTCACCATAAGAGTACACCCTACCATCCTCAAGCTAATGGTACGGTGGAAGCATTCAATAAGATTCTTGAGAATGCCCTGACGAAGATCTGTAATCAACAAAGAGATGATTGGGACCTTAGAGTCACAGCTGTATTATGGGCTTACAGAACCACTTGCAAGAAACTAACAGGTCACACACCTTTCAGTTTGGTGTATGGACAAGAAGCAGTTATGCCCATGGAATACATTATTCCCAGTCTTAGAATTGCGCAAATTACAGAAATGGCAGATCCTGATACTATGAATGAAAGACTTTCGCAACTGCTTGCCTTAGAAGAAGACAGACTCTTAGCCGGATTCCATCAACAGGTACAGAAGGCAAGACAGAAAGCTTGGCATGACAGGCATATTAAGAATAAAGTCTTTCAGGAACGAGACTTGGTACTCCTCTATGACAGTAAATTTACCAATTTCCTAGGCAAGTTTCGTGTACACTGGTTAGGCCCTTTTCAGGTGATAAAAATAACAGACGGAGGCGCAGTTCAGCTTGCAAAGCTTGATGGAGAATTACTACCTACAATGATCAATGGGATTCGGCTCAAGCTTTATCGCGACGGCCACTCCGCTCTGTCGACCTAATATATTGCTAGTGATGCAGATGCCCAGTGTAGTTGAAAGAGGCACCGCATTCAGTCTACACGGAAGTTGCGAGACACTCAGTCTCCGGCTTCCTGCGCAGTTCCTAGAAACATCCGCGCATGTCTAAAGTTTGGTTGGAGCGAACATAGTTGCGCTCTTGTGAAGATCCTCCCCGGACCGTTGAACTATCGCTCTTGCGGAGTTCCCTTTGATAATTTGCCGCTTGAAAAAGTTTTGTTGTGGACCCTTAGAGGCACAGTTCCCTAAGTTGAAATGACCCGCCGAAAATTTTGAATTACAGCAGTTATTTAGCCGCGTCTGAATAAATGAAGGATAAGTCCGCTATTTAAGTCTAGCCGTTCTGACGGATTCGGCTTGATCTCCGAAAGATTTGCATTTAACTCAGGCGCCGAAAGCATTAGCTTCTCCCGGAAGGCTGTCAGAGCCCGTCAATCACACTAAATGCACCCCTACGGCGAGGAGGATAGCGTGTTGTCAACTCATCTATAGCCGCCTATAGCTACGTTACCCCACTTGGTCGCATTTACTCACCTCTGGCTATAAATACCTCACACTTGTATAATTTTTGGGTTACTTTCCTCGAGTTGCTAGCTTGTTTACGAATCCAAGTTATTGTTTTCAGAGCCGATTCGTGCAGAGTATTTTCCCTTGTTTGCAGCGTCCATATCCTACGAAGGTCCACCATTTGCTGTCCAGAGTTTTGTTCCCTACATCGATTCAAGACGGAGAACCTGTCAACTGAAGAAGTTGTTCGTCAATTCCTGCGCTGAGGCTTAGATTTCGGCATGACTACTCCAGTCACGGCTTCGACTTATGTACATCCTGGTTATCAGGATCCCAGACAGTCTCCGGCTACAAGAGCGTCGCCATCCCAACCAGAAGAACCTGTTCCAGAGCCGTTGGCGACCATGGCGAACTATATTCCGCCGCGTCCAGATGATGCGCCAGAAGTATAGATCCCGAAGAATGCAAAGTATCCCATTCCACTACCGCCACTACCGGCTAGTGTGCGGGTAGAAGGGAAACTGTTGGGACACATTCCACTGGTCAAATTCTCTGATTTCAATCTGGGAGACTATAAAACGTATCCCCAGTTTATGCCAGATCGGTATCTGACGATCGTGCACAATCCCGTCCGAAAGGTCAATGAATTTACTCCAAAGGGATTTGCAGCAAACTTGGAGAAGCCAGGTTTGTTGAATTTATTGAAGCTACCGCACTTTGGGCGTAGCAACGAAGTCAATGCAGTTGTTAAGACGCTGCTTACATGTGTTCATGGAGGTTACCTTTGGCTAGGGAGGCCAATTGATTTAAATGTTGATTTAATTCACCGCATTACTGGTCTATCTAAGGCTGGTAAGGATCCCAATATTCATTTTGTGGGAAAGGACAAGGACAGAAAATTGACTGCACAGGTGGTGCAGAAGTATAACTTAACAAGAGGAGGTCGGGCTTACGACCTCACTGCAGTAGAAGATGAGGCACTTTGATTTACAGGAAGTCTGCTTGCAGGCAGACTTCTCACAAAGTGCCGATCGAAGGAAGTCACTGGAGCTGTCATGGAGCTCGCCATCGCAGCTGCGGAGGGAGAGCAGTACAACTGGTCTCTCTTCCTGCTGAATTCTTTCTTGGCTGATTGCCTGAATGTGCAGGACAATGCAGCCCAAGCATTCCATTTTTCATGGCTTCTAATTTTATGCGCTCTCGTTGGGTGGAAGGAGCCCCCGAATACTCAGTTCCTTCCGCGCCGCGCAGGAGAGGTTGCCGGCATGCGCTACATCAACCTCTGGGATTCCCCTAATCCCGCGAAACGCAAGATGAATCGCGCTGTCTTTTGTGAGTACTACTTTCTCCTCCGTGATACCATTCAAGAAATGCCAAGGCTGAGCGAGGAGACAGCCATGTTATATGAGGGAAAGTTGGCTTTTACTGCCGACATACATCAACTTTACCTCCGCCCTTGCGGCATTCCAGATGAATGGGCGCTAGGCCTTTACAGAATGACTACCGAGGATGTTGAAGAAACCATCAAGTCTTGGTCCGATGAGTGGAGGGAGGCCGCCGATCTCGCATCCGCGCTGCCAACCGCTGCTACGAAAGAGAAGGATAAGGGCAAGGAAGCCCATGAGCAAAGAAGTGATGAAGGCTCCACAGAACCGGCCACCAAGAAGCAAAAAGTGTCGCATCCCGCTGAGGCTATTCCCTCGGGGATCGACCAGTACCTACACGACCAATTTCGTGAGCTACGCAATGCGCATGCTCACATCAGAAGTGCTTTAGATTTGCAGTTCGTAGAACTGAAAGGTCTCGCAGGAAGAGTTGCGCAGACCCATGCGCCAGTATCTACTTCGCAGGCACCACAAGAAATTCCAAGTGCCGAGCGAGTTGAAGAACTCATAGAAAGGCATACTGTCGTGCATATTCCGACTACCAGCATGACACTTCCAGATCCGCTAACTGCACTACATGTAAGCGCCATTGGGCCCGTTGAAATCAATTTGTCTCTAATTCCTATAGAGACTCTACAGCTAGTGCATGAGAAAGTTTCTCTTGAGTTGAGAGCTAGAGAGCTCTCTACATTTCAGGAAAATCAACGACTGCAATCGCAGGAGTTAGAGTTGAAGGCAATCCATCAGAATACCTCTGAGAAGCTTGCACTTTATGAGGCGCAAGACATCGGTATCAGAAATGCAGTGGATGAGATTGCCCAGTTATTGCCGGCTTGTGAGATTCAACCAGACCTCCCTCTGGTTGCAAAAGTTCAAATTATTGGCGAAAGGGCGAAAACCCTGGAGCAAGAAATAGTTGCTATGGCTGAAGGCCATAGAACCCAGATCGCTGAGCTAGAAGCTCGCGTTGCTGCGCATCCTACGGATGATGCGCAGGTTCAATTTGAAGCACTGAACAGAACTTCCACGCAGATGAAGGATCGAGTACAGGAAGCTGAGAACCTGATGAACCAGGCTATGGAAGCTTGGACGGAGCTTGTAAATCTCCCCTTTAAAGTTGGACTGTCAGAACAGGTGCAAGCTGCAGAACAATCTCTCACTGTTCTGAATGAAGAAGCTAAGGCCTTAACAGGCTTACCAAAAATGAAGAAAATGGGCGAAGTGCACAAAATGCAGCAGCAACTGCACAAGCTCAGAACTGAAGATGAGAAGCTCACCAACAGCATTCAGCCATTCATGGATGACTATGCTGAAATCGTTGCCCAGGTTGAGACAAAAATCAAAGAGATTGCTGAATCTCAGGAGATCATTGATACCATCACTCCAGACGAAGCAACCGCAGAAACAGTGCAGACAGCTGTAGAGTGTGTCGATGAATTGGACTCCGCTATTGCGAAGTGGAAGAAAACATTCGCGGAGACACAAGCAAAAGCAGATGCGCAAATCAAGCGACCACACGCCAGTGCGAGTGGCTCGAGGGTGAGCCACAAGTGAGTGTTAGGGGCCTGTTGGAGTCAAGGTCGTAGCTACGGTAAAAGCTGTGAATTTTGGGAAAAAAGCACAAGTATGGAAGGAAAGTGCTAATTTTGGGACAAGCACTAAGTTTTGGGCAAGAAGGAGACGGTGCGCAATACGGTGCCAGATAGACAAGCTCAGCGAAGATTATGGACCGGAAATCGTGGAGCTCGTGCGCACGACAGAAGAGAATGAAGGCTGAATAGAAAGCTCAGCTACCATAATAAATAAGGCGATGGAGTAGAGGGCTCAGCTACCCTCATTTAAAGGCTTAGTACAGAAGTTATGGTTGCTCGGATCTAGGAGGAGCAACGGACCAGAGCATTGAAGGTGAAGGACAAGCGCCCATACCCACAATCTGCGCCGAAAGTCAAGGAGCCTGCAGGCAGTGGCGACGTGACTGCAAGCGGCACCTACAGTACACCTAGCCATGTGCGTGGTTAGGGTTTTTGGGAATCACTGTTGGGAAAGGCCCACAGTTTTGTAAAGGTGCGACCGCCATGGCCACCTATATATATGAATAATTGTAATGGATAGATGTTGGTTAGAGTTAGCAAGTAAGAAGCAGATACTCTTGGGATAGATTGATGTTTAGACTGTTAGATAGTCAGTCTCGAGGATAGATCATGTGTTGATTATCCTTTGTTAAGTGTTCTACCGAGTCTGTAGAACTAAAGAAGAATCAGATAGCCGAGGAGCTAATCCCTGAGTAGCCAGACAGTCTGTGTGACGTCTGCGCCTTTGTAATCTCTGTAGAGAAGAGACTAGATTGAGAGAAGGGCTCCCAGTTGTGTGGGTGGAGTTCCCTGTAAAGATCTAAGGCTTCAGCTGTGTGCGCAGCATATTGTATAACTCTATGGTTTTCTGGTTAATATAACACTCCCGAGGACGTGGTTTTCCTCGAGGAGAAGAGCTTCACATATTCCCCCTTGTTATAATGCTTGCGTGAGTGATTAATATTAAAGTTCATTACATGTGGATGCAAAACTCTTGTATTATCCTTGTGACTGTTGGATTGAGTTTGGGAAGGTCCATTGATAGCCATAAGTGTCAAGAACTGAAGAAGTGGTGGAGCGCTGTCGCTGCAGCGATCGAGGACTGCGATACTTCGCTATTTGCGCAGGGCGAGGAAGTACGTAACGCTTCGACGCAAGGATTAGTTGCCCTCTGCGCCAGAGAAGGAGGAATTCGCACAGTTGCGGCGAGGGGCCTGTGGGAAAGTCGGACCGCCGATATCTGAGGAACCAGAAGAGGAAAGAACAATCTTCGTGTCACCACAGTTGAGGAAACCTGATTCCTTAGCCCCCCATAGCCACTTCGGGTGAGACCTCGAGCTGCTGCGCAGCTCGTTGCTGAGAGGGCCAGTGCGCCAAGGGGTTTGTTGCTGCGCATCATTAAAACCTGGGTCTGCCCAAGAAAGCAGCCAACAGACACTGTGGCGGTTCAAGTCAGTAAGGGCTCGTTCACATATAGCTGGCTTCTGCTATTAATTTCGTTTGTGTCCTGGAAGGAGCCTGATGTGTACCAAGTCATGGAGGTTGACGTCATGAAAGAGCATCACGATGCGCGGTATCAAAACTGGTGGTTTGTCCAAGAACAATAAGGAAATAGGGAATGTACATTGTTGTTATGGTTATACTGGGAGATTCTCTATGCAGCTGCAATAAAGGTGCCCCGATTGTCCAAAGAGACCGCAACACAGTTCTAGCCAGTCATGGTGTTTGCAATTCGACCGCATTCCATTTATGTCCAAGCCCGTCGTGACCTAGATAGGCAATGGTTGCTGACATCATATAAAGTAACGACGACAGAGTTGCAGGCTATCGTGAATGACTAGCCCAAGGCATGGTGCGAACCCATGGGGTTGGCAGAGATTGAGACTGGGGAACCAACGCAAGGTCTAGATGATAGCATATCGGTGTAGGACCAGCACAGTCATCATGATTCAGACCAAGAATTCATAAAGACACCAACAAATAATGATAGTGATCGGGCACTAGAAGAAAATAGAACAAAAGGGCACCAGGACCCTACGACAATCAGTGGGCTGCCCCTGTCAACGGAAGCACAGTTGGGCCGACTCATAAAAGCAATCACTGACGCATCCACCGTAGCAGCTCAAAAGATGACAAGGGAGATAGATGAAGGATTTCATGCACTCACTGCTCGAATGGACTCTTTGTGTGATATGGTTTCACGAAGGGCACCTAAACAGGCATTGGCACCGCAAGTTAGCACAATCAGCACCAAGCCACGGTTTAGGAATGTGGAGATTCCCCCGACTGCAATTATGACTGAAGATGAGGCTGTGAACGCCTTGCTGCAGCAGTTGAAGAAGGTGACCATCAATGTTAACACATTGCTAGTGCAAGGATTGACAACTATGCAGACGGTCACTAGCTGCTAAATGGTTGACCGAATGCACGAGTGTAGTGGTAAGTACATGAGATTGCAAGAGCGTGAGGCAGATGCACAAGCAGCCATCAAGGATTTGACAAGAAGGGCAGCTGCAGTGTGGCAGGCTATGGATGCACTCGAGGAAGACATCAAGAAGGAACGAGCTAAGACAGCTCGCGATATTGAAGGACTGAAGAAAGAACAGGACCTTCTCATCATAGAGAAGGCCCATATGTGGGATGACAGTGTGCGGGTAGCCCGGGCCATTGCAGAGGCTTATCACCATGTGTCAGAGCCCACTGAAGAGGTGGATATGCTTCAATGTGTGCAGAAAATGGGGGTTGTCATTGTCCAGTTGCGGCACGAGAACCAGGAGCTAAAAGCTCAGTTGAACCCCGGCACCCCTCAAGCAGAAGTGGATGACCGCAAATGAGCTATTGAGGAGATAGCAACATAACTGGTGGAGATGGAAATGATGGCAACAAAGCTCACAGCCGACACTGTGTAGTTTTAGGGCCAGATCATTCAGGACGAGCAGGTGGAACAGTTGATGAAGGTTCGGCAGGAAGTAGAGGGGCAGTTAGCGACACTAAATGCAACAATGCGAGTGATGCCACCCTTGGAGCAAGTTGCTAAGTCTGTGGATTTAAAATACCTGTAGTACCATGTCTCCAAGGCCAACAAGCGACAGAAGAAGCGCTCTGCGCAGCTGGAGGAGTTCTAGGATGTTGGCGGCCAGTTCATGACAAAGGTCGGTGAAGCTCTCAAAGAAGTACAGGGACATCGTCAACAGGTGGCTGCGAAGATGACCGAGCACCCATCACCCCAGGATGTCATCAATAGTCAGGAGGCAGTGACAGCAGAAAAGGAAATGGTGACGAAAGCCGAGCAGCAGTATGGTGATTTTCAAGTCAAGACTACAGAATACACCATGTCCAGTTGACGTGGCTTGAGGGCGAGCCACAAGATTATGTTGGGGGCTTGTTGGCAGGCAGTTTGGTAAGGAAGAATCGCAACATCGCTGATGCTGCGACACATCAAAAGAGGTCATGGAAGGCAAAAACCTGGATTATTTTATGTATTTTTGAGTCGATTGTACCGCAGAATGCGGGTTTTTGGGTCATTGGACCATAGGATAGGTAATTTTGAGTTAATTGTACCGTTGTAGGTGGGCTTTTGGGTCATTTGGACCGCGCCAATTAGATCTTGGGTCATTTTTCCAAGTGTGGGTTAGGAAGTTGTTAGTAAGTGGACAAGCATTGTAAAGGCGGAACCCTATATATAGACACAAGTTGTAAGTGTTGAATAATCTTAGATGGATCCTTGGATGTTGTTATATGTGTCTTTGATTCTGTATCTAAGATCAAGAGATATTGCTGAGATCTGGTTTTTGTGGAGATGTTGTATCAAGGTTTTGCTGAAGTAATATGACATGACGGAACTATTTGGTGAAATTCTTTGTGTATGTTTTATGATAATGTATGCTGCAATTCATGAATGATGCTATGGTTTCTTACTGCAGTTAATACTTTAAATGTTATACTTGTTGCGATGAATGTTCTTATTGAATGATGCTATGAATATGAATGATGTTAACTCTAAATGCGTAGATCTGTCATGAATACTGCGATAAGTTAAGTAATCGGTGCTGCAACCATCCTCCTTCATTTGGCAGAAACATGGTTCCATCCACTCTCCCTTGAATGCCTCGGGTGAGACCTCATCTGCTCTACAAGTGTTGCTGAATGGGATAAAACCTATCTGGGTCGGTGCTCAGGGAGATTGCAGTGGGTTGCTGTCAACAGTGATGGGAACCCCTGTCGACAGGGCTTGAGTTAACACCGATGTCTGACATATCTTGGATTCCTATACCCTCTATTTTCATGACTATCCCTGAACCTAATCCCGTCCATAAACATTGTAGCGAGGAAATGGCGCCTCTTAGTTGATTTGATATTTTCAGTGATGATTTGTTGCAATCCGAACCTGGGGCAACGGAAATGTTTGAGAAAATAGCGTGGGGCTATTTCTTTATATGCTTTGATGGACATCATGTTGAGGTTACCAGGCATTTTGCTATGTCTTTTAAAGACATCATGGCTCAGATTGGTAATTTACAGTTATCCATGACTGAGGATGTCATTTCAAAAGCCACCAAACTACCTCAAACCGGTGAACACTGGTTCAAAGGAGAGAAAATAAAAAAGAAGAAATGGAAAACCTTTCTCCTTTCGTTACCGACTGATTCTCATATCAATCACAGTTTTCCTGTAAAATTACTAAAGCCACAATGGTCACGTCTCCTACATATTATTATCAGGTACATTACATGCGATGGTCATTTCTCTCATGTGCATTTATAGCACCTCTGCCTTCTAATTTTTTTCAAAGGTTTCAAGATTAATTTACCCTTCTTCTTGCTTAGTAGCTTGAAAAAAATGGCTTCCACGGTTCATAATACTATTGCGGATCAGGATAGGAGTTTGTTTCACCATGGGTTACTTAAAATTTTGATTCGGTATCACTTATCCTTAGATGGTAGGACCAGGGATAAGATTTTAATAGAGAACAGTTTTGGGAAAACACAATATTGGCCATCCCTCCTCGCGAAGACTCAGGAGAAGTGAAGAAAATATTATATTCCCAAACCTAACAATGAGTTTGACCCTGTGTTAAAGCATAATGAATTTGAAGATGTTAATCATGTTCAAGAGGATAATGTGAAATGCATGATAGAAGAGGGTAATAACCCTCTAATCATTGAAACCCCAATGGATCCATCCTCGTCTAGAAGGCCTGATGACATACCTAAAGGATTAGTAAATGCAGAAGATATGAATCTTGAATATTGTATTGATTCTAAGCTTAAGCTAAAGCATTCGAACTCTTTCATTATTAAATCAAACTCATGAAGGTTTACCAGGATCATGGTTACAGCTTCTTTCCCCGTAACTATCCAACAGGTTAAAGAACCCCCTCTAGTCGAGGTTTTGAGTGATGAAGAAGAACATTTGTCCATTCATGCATCTCCAAGAGAAGTTGCTTGCCAAGAACAAAGTATTGGATTCAACAACTCTGCCACATCTCTAAGATATGAGTTTACGGGAAATTTATCGCCATTCCAACAACCTAATCAAGAGGTTTAGAAATAGCCTTCATTTACTGATGATTCATTATCTAATTATACCAGGAAAACCATATAATGATCTATTGAATGGCCATTTGAACAAAAAATTACTTAGTTGAAAACAGAACTTGAGAAGTCAGAATTAAACGCAATTATTTTAAGAGAAGAGGTTCAAAAATTAAGAAGCTAATTGTTATCGTGGGTGGATCGATGGCAGAACCTAAAGATGAGGAAAGATAAATATAAGGCTGTCAAGAAAATGTTAGTTTATGTCAATGAGAGATTATTAAAACAGGAAAAGCATCACAAGACCAAGATCGTGAAGCTTAAAGCCAAACTAGATGAATCCATAAGAGCTTCCAGAATTCATGTCTCAGCATAGCACATGCATCTCTTTTGAAAATCATTTGTTTCAATTTCATCCATTTTGCAGGTGTATGATTTTGGGAAAAACTACAGGTAATTAAATAGTTTATTATTAGCATACCTACATAATCTATGTGCTTGTTATTTGTTTCATAAAATTTAGTTATCTTATAATTGTAAACTTGATGGGAAGTTAATTGATGTTTATTCTTTTGTTATAGGTGGTATTTAATTGATGGTTGTTTTGGTGCAATCAAATCCAGGATGCGTTGTTGGATCAAGGGAACAAACTATATAGCCAGGTGTTTTTTTTTTAATTTAAATATGGTCTTATCCTCCTCGAGAAGCATCTCATTACTTTACCAATGATGCAACAAAATGTTAACATTTAGTTAATCCTCCACCCGATCATTATAAATAATGACAATTGTTAAAGTGTCATTAGTTCCTTATAGTAACAAAAAATTTATGATGTTTCTATTTTGGGAAACAGTTTCATAGAATCTCTCGGGCTATTAATTTTCTAGTTTCAAATTTGACTATATAAGTCACAAGTGTTATTTTGTAAAGAGGGGGGGGTTCGAATGGTAAGACAGAATCTGTTCTGTAGAAGTTGTAACATATCTTAATTTTGGAGCATAACCATGTGCTGTGGCAAGACTTGTTTTGGTATATTGTTTTGAAAACATCTTGGAAACTAGTATCATTTTGATTTAGTTTTCAGATAAGCTTATATATATCAACTCTTTTTATAGCTCTTCTATAATTTGATTTGCACATATACTTTTTTTTTTTTTTTTTACAAACGATTGAAAAGCTTTTATATTAAAAAACATAACATAATTACAAAATAAAGTCGGGGAGACTGATCCCAAAAGTGGAGAGCTATCAAAACAGGCTCATCCAATTTCAGTCTTGGCAGTTCATACACTAGAGTAATTCTATGACATCTATGGATCCTTACAAACTTTCCTAATAGAAGACAGCAAAAGAAATACATATCGAATAGACAAGCATTTCAAACAGTAAACTGAAAAAAAAAAACATGGAATATCAAACAGTAAACTAATGACCATTCTTCTCCTTGCTCCCATTCCCTGGTCCAATGTTATCTTCAATGATGCCATGGATGACATTGGGATGATCATACTTCATGCCATCGAGCTTGGCTTCAACCGATTTCAAACTGTTATGCAGGGTGTTAATCTGGTTGTTGATATTCACTGAACAAGGACAACCATTTTCCAATTTTCCAACTAGCACATTGAAGTACTCTTTCAATTTGTTGCAGCCATTGCAAACTTCAGAAGTAGTGATCTGGATGAAGGTGGACAGGTGAGAGATTGCTTTTTTCTGGTCAGAATTTTCTCCCCTGAGCCAACGTATCTGATTTTCCAGCTCCAGCAAGTGAGAAAGGACCTCAGATGACGGATTATCCTAGCCATTCGGAGACTCCAAGTTAATAAACTCATTTTCCAGACCTTGCGGAGAGTTCTAGTTCTTTCCATTTCCAAGTTCGTTGGGATGTCCACAAGCACAATGCTGCACTACCCCTCCCATGAACTGGCTAGTTTCCAACTCTGGAGGTGTCCAACTTTTTCCAATACCAGGCTCATTGGAGTGTCCACGAGCTGAATGTTGCGTAGTACCTCCCATGCTCTGACCGGTGCCTAATTCCAGAGGTACCCAATTTCTTCCATTACCAGTCTCTTTAACCCTGGAGAGGCCACTGTTATAGCTTGAAATGACACCTCTCCGTCCGTGACGACACTTGCTTCCCTTGGTCGCATGACGACACTTCTTGAGATCAAGTTCAGTCACACAACAGGACATTTGTGGATGGAGGAGTCATTTGGGACACTAAAAATGGTTGAAATTACCTCATTCTTGACCCATTTGATGTATATGACCCTTAGGAACATTTTTCCAGACCAAACCATCTCCTGAAAATGAGCAGAAAAGCCTGTTTTTGGCCATTTTTCACTATGAGCGCGACTCTACTGTTATAATAGTAGCGTGTGTACGCGACTTTACCTCATTCAAAGTAGCGCCCATTGCCATATGTACGCGACTTTGTCTACTATAGAGTAGAGTACACACCTGTTTTGGTCAAAATCTCGAAATTCGAGTAAGTTAAGTTGGTTGGGAAACCTCTTGAGCGGTTATAACTTCTTTTCCTCTTCCTCATTGATTATATAAGAAGGGTAGAAGGGTCATGTAGAGGGAGCAAGCCTAATTGCAAAGTTATGCTGGAGGAATGGAGACCCTCATCCCCCTCTCTTGTGCTTCAGTTTTGGTAAACCCTAGTACAATTGCTTAGAGGCTGGGATCCTTGGAGAACGGAAGCAGGAGACCTTGAATCTAGGTTTCATGAAGTGCCAAGCTTGAAGGAAGGTATAATTGTATGTACTTGCTTTCATTCATTAATAAAGATCAGACGTTCTTCTCTTTCCAAATATGACCTATTAATGTGTCTTAAGATTTGATCACTGTTTGATTATAGTTTGATGTATCTTTCCATTATAGATATCAGTATTATATATGTAGTCAAATGTATTTGAGAAAGGTATCAAGTTGTTTTGCAGGTCTGGGCATTGCGACACTGGATAAGCATTGAAGAGCGAGGGAGGAAAAGCTAGGATCAACCTTCTGAATAAGGTGCCTACATCTCTAAACCCTAATCTCTTCATTTATTAGTTATACTTGCAGAATGCTTGTAATTCTATCTTTATCACCGTAAGTTGGTAGTTTCTCCCCTGAACTATAGGTGCATTTTCCCCACAACAGAATGGCGACTCCGCTAGGGAAAGCCTAACTGCTTAGGGGTATCCAAGGTCATTTCTTCAGTCTTGTTTGATGGTATTTGTTCATTTTCTTGATTAGGATCAGTTAGTAGGCTCTGTTTGACCCTCCTGGGCTTTTTACAGACCGTTCCCAACCCTTGCAAACCTTTGTGGACCCAGTTTGGGGGTTTTAACCCCGTTTTTTAGACCTTTTTTTCTTGTACGCTACTGTTTGTACCACACAGTAGCGCCCATACGCTACTTTTCCTTTGTACAGTAGCGCCCATACTGCTATGAGCGCTAGTTTCCTTCATACACAGTAGCGCTCAAAATCTGGGTTTGAAATTTTTGAGTTTTTGGGTTGTGGACCCAAATCTGGGGGCTATGGCTGCAGTTTTGGGGTCCCTGATGACCTTAGGTCTGTGTTAAATCCCTGTAAGTGGTCTCCCATCCTTGTATTGATCCTACATTCATGATTTGAACCTCTTTTGATCATTTTGGGCTTGTTTGGAAAATTTTGGGGTTTGTTGACTTAAGTTGGGGGGTTGTGGACCTGTTTGGTGTTTTGTACCCTAATTTGAGTCTGTTTGAACTTGCTTTCCCCATTTCCACTGGATTTGAAACCTCTTGAGTCTTTTTGACCCTGTTTGTATCTATTTGAGTGAAATTTCTCTTTTAGGTTGGTTTCTTGTCCTCCCTTATGCTTTTAGTTTTTCTTTTGTAGTGAAAGCTCAAGTGTTTTGGCTGTTGTTCAAGACCTTGTTTGCATTGTTTATGTGCAGACCTGACTTTACCAAACCATACTTCTTTGTAGGTCATTTGCTTCGTTGGGTCTAAAAGTAGTTTTTGTACTCTTTTCCCAATGTTTGGCATGCTTACATCAATAAGAATTTGAAATTCATATTTGGTAGCTTTTACTGTTTCATAAAGAGAACCTGAAAGTTTATTTGCTTTGCTTTGATAGTAGGTTAGTTTCAGTTTTTGTTTCTTACCTTTGAAAAGCATAAAGAATTTTGATTCATTTTCTAAATAGGGTACCTTGCAAGTGGCTTAAAAGATTTTAGAGTGCTTTGCATCAAAAAGAACAAGTTTTCTTTTGCATACTTATTGGTTTGAGTAGCTGCATTTTTAGGTTTTGAGTTTATTTTTAGACTTTATTTTTACCTTTTTTGCATTCAAAAGATTAAAAAATTGCATTTGCACATGCATTCTAGATCAGAATTTTAAGACTTGCATTGAAAAGAAAAAGATTTGTTTGGTGGTAAATATTTCATTTTCAGTACTCTATTTCTATTATAACCACTCTCACACACCCACTACCTTTTTGAGTAATCAAGTAACCTTTAAAATGAACTCTAATAAAATGAACTAGCAACATTTTCTTTTCTAGGTTACACTACACCAACTAGTTTTGGTTAGGATCTTGGGTTTAAAACACCTTAAACCACCCAAGATCACACATTGCGCAAAAATCGTAGTGAGACTATCATTAGGCAAACCCACATCACTCAAAATTTGCCTGGGAGCATATGCAGTAGGTCAATGTGAGATCAGTTTGTGGGAATACCCCTCCTACTTTCTGTTCGAGCATACGCCAGGATCGGATTGCGTATTGGGGACTCTTTCGAGTTTCGGGCTTAGCTACCCTGCCCACGCTTTCTGATTCGACCGGTGACTATTCCCCCAGGAATTTTTGGTGTTGTGGTATCCTTAGTATCAGACTCTAGGTTCATACACAGGTGACAGTGGAGGGTATATCTGCTGTACCTAGGACAGACGTGGGAGGAAATCCCTTGCAGGTCTTTGGGAGGGCGGTTGGGTGATTCCAGCGCTTGCACCCTTAGTCATTGTATTGTGGACCCCGGGTAACTGTCCTTCATCCTTCGTTGATCTGTTCTGGGCCCTCATCATCCCAGACTCTTCTCCGGAAGGCATCTGTTTGCCTGGTTTGATTTACTTAGGACCTTTTTTTTAGTGGTGTGCTCTTTGTGCTACTTTTTTTTTTTTTTTTTTTTAGTTTGCCTTAGAGAACTTCTTGTTCATTTGAGCAGGAAACTATGTCTATCATTCCGGCGAGTGCCAATCAAGGTACCCCTGTTCCGAGGGATCCTTGTGCTGTTCCATTCATTGGAAACATTGGTGCTCCCTTAATGGCTACTCTGAATATTCCTGGATTCACTATTGGGCTGCCGGTTTGGTTGTTTTCCACTCTGAATGCCTTGCATGCTCCTGACGCTTCTTTTGTGAGCACCTCAAATCAAGAGCATCAGAACCCTGTGCCTCCTTTGCCAGTAACATCTTCTCCTCCTCCTTCTACCTCATGTGGCGAAAGTAGCAATACTAGTAACCAGTAGTCTAAAAGGAATAGACGGGGGAAGAATAGGAAGAAGATGCCAAAACAAGGGGGCAAGCACCCTGCCTCTGCAAATCATGCAGGGGGCACCCACCCAGCCTCTGGAGGTCATGCTGGGAGAAAACTTTTAGTCACTGAAAATCATACTGAAAGTTTGTCTTCAACCACTGTCAGTCATGTTGAGGACACGTCATTGATCACTGCTAGCCATATTAATGACAAGTCACCAGTTCTTGTGAGTCATACTGGAGACACCAGATCAGCCACTGCAAGTCATGCTGAGGGAGTTGACATTGTCGACAAACCCAACAAACAGAAGCTTAAGTTCCCTTGTAAGTTTTGCGAGGGAGACCACCTTACTTACTTGTGCCCTGTACTTCCAGAAGTGCAAAAAGTGTGGTCCTTAGTTCAAAAGTCTTCTGCTTCTGAGCAACCAGCCTCTGTGAGTCATGCTGGGGGCAAGCTGTCAGCCAATGCTAGTCATGCTGAGAGTACTGACGTTGTAAAGGAGTCTAAACCTATAGGACGGAAACCAAAGTTCCCTTGTAAACTTTGTAAGGGAGATCACCTTACTCACCGATGCCCTACCATTCCAGAGGTACGAAGAGTGTGGTCCATGTCTGAAGGAACCTCTGTTCTTGAGTTGTCTATAGATTCCTTGCAGCCAGATCAACCTTTGGTTGATAAAGTGGTTGAACCAATGCAATCTTTGGTCGACCCCACTCTTCCTTCGGAGAGTGAAGTGATTGAATCGATGCAATCTTCGACCGATCCCATCAATCCTTCAGAGATTGATGCACCTACTACTGAAGTCTTCTGCATTTCCAGTTTGGATGTTCCTGAAAAAGGGGGCACTTCATCTGTGCCATGTGAACCCCTACCAAGCCCTAGGATTGTTTCCTTTGATTGGAATAGTCTAGCTGAGCCTCGCCTTCCTTCTTCGACACCTTTCCAGATAAAGGTTGATATCGGGAACCATACGGTTGATCGATGCATTGTTGATGAAGGTGCTTCTGTTAGTATCTTATCCGCTTATGCTTGGAGAGATTTGGGTTTCCCTAATATTATTCCAGCTGTTAATTGGCCGTTGACCTTCGATAGAAGACCTAGTGAACCGATCGGATTCCTCCGTCAGGCACCTGTTACCTTGGGTGGAAAAACAGTCTTAGTTGATTTTATGGTTCTAAAGGACCCTATGGACTTTGATATGATCCTCGGGCGTGATTACGTTTATGCTATGCATGCTGTGGTGTCTACGCTTTTTCGTGTGATGCATTTCCCTCATAACGAAAACATTGTCACCATCGACCAGCTTGCATTCGTTGATCCTCCTTATTACCCATCTGTAGACCAGTCTGATCCCTCGTCATTAGGCACTACTATGTCACATGCGCCTCATGTGGCATATTGTTCCTTGAGTTCAACTGCTACTGAGAAGAAGTCTCTGAGTTCATGCTTACCTTCTCGGGACTTGGTCCCAGCTTTTGACCAAGTGACACCTCCATCTGAATGTTTAGATATGTATTCTATCTGGGATGATATACTTCCTTCCGATGAAGTTTTCCTAGAGTCTATAGTACAGTCTGCCATTCATTTGGATGTTGATCCAGTCGCAGTCATGTCCAGCCCCGGTTTGACCTTAAAGTTTGATCTTCCTACTGTTGAGTCTTTGGACTCTCCTATAGATCCGCAAATCGGTGTTCCTGCTGAGTTTGATTCTGCTTCTAGAATTTTCAACTCCCGTGATGATGAATTTGTTTCTACAGATTCCATCATGTCCTTCAACTTTGATCTTCATCCCGAATTTGATCTTGTTGATTGTAAGTCCTCGGGCTTGGGCACCATAGAGTCTTCATTCGAAAACTCTGCCTTGTTTATGCCTGCTGTTGATGATAGTGAAGTTGAAAGTATTTCTACCATAGTGACTTGTATCGGGTCTTTCTTTACATATGTTTTAGATATGATCCCGGTACTAATGTTTCTTGGAGACAGGATTCTTAGCTGGATGTATACTTACTTACTGGTCCTTTTCGACACCTTGTGCAACCATGTCAGGTATATTCGGAACCTTGCATATAGGTTTAGGCTTCCCCGCTGTTATGTTGCATTTGAACCTTTTGCCATCCGAATTCGCCATAGGGTCGAACCTGTTGGATATTGGTGTGTTAGCCATCTCTTTATGCATTGTGCACCAGTCCGACAGCAGATCCTACCTAACATGGGTCACCCTAGTCAGCACCCTTATGCCATTCTGGTGCCCATGCTGAGTTTTTCTCATAGGTTCGGGAGCCTTTTTAGATTTACCATGACTTTGAGAAGAAGCCTCATATCTTTCTTCCTCACATATTTCTGGCCATCCCTGATAAGGCTCCCATCTTTGTGTTCAAATTGCATATGCATCTATTATGATCCCGCTTGCGCTAATGAGCCTGAAGCCGACTTCCACGCTTTTAGCCCGTTGTATAAGCCTCCATCTCTGATCTCATTTCCGCTAAGCCCTGTATCATTTTGCCTTTTCAATTTGACACCTTTTACCTGGAGGAGACACACCCTGAGTGTCCTTATCTTGCCCATGTTCCTTGCATTAAGCATAGCTTTGTTCCATGCGCTTGGAGCTAGTTTTGCATGTCCCTGACACTCGTTTCCTCCCATTTCGAGCATTCTTCTCTTACTTCGAGCTCGTTAAAAATAGTAAGTAAGTTACGAGCATTTCTTCCACCTTTCCTTCGAGCTCGTTAAAAACAGTAAAGAGGCTACGAGCATTTCTTTCATCTTCACTTCGAGCTCATTAAAAATAGTAAGGAAGTTATGAGCATTTTCCGTATCTCCTTTGAGCTCATTAAAAACAGTAAGGAGGTCATGAGTTTACTTTTCCGGACTCGTTAAACCTTTACGGAAAAGATCCCTATGGAGTTCTTTTAAGCCCTTTTCAGACTCCTTAAATAGGAAAAGTTTGCCGAGCATAGTTGTCTTTTCAGGCTCGTTAAAATAACTGAACCGACATCCACTTAGGTATAGAATTACCCCTTTTCCGGGCCTTGGTGGATAATTTACGGAAAAGGTATACTCTAGGTATACTCTTGTATGCGCTAGAAGAGTTCTTCTTCCATCATTTTACACTTTTTCGGGGAAGGAGACTAACTTTACGAAAAAGGACCTTTGGAGTCGTCTTTAGGGTTTTCAGACTCTCGAAATGTGAAAACACCAAGCGAGCACATACCTACTCGGGCTCGATGTGAAATCCACGAGATAGGTGTATAGAGGACTGTTTAAGTTTTTCAACTCTATAAGCAAGAAAACACCGCCGAGCATAGACCAATCCGGGCTCGATATAAAATCCACGGATAGGTGTATGGAGTTTTCTTCTAGGTTTTTCAGACTCCTTAAATATGAAAATACCGTCGAGCATGCTTTAGTTCTTTGTCAAGCTCGTTAAAAAATGAAAAAGGAAAGGGAAGGGAAGAATGTCAAAATATCTTTCAATATGATGGCAGCAAGTCAACTATCTCCTTGAACAAAGCACCTGTTTTGAGTCTATCAAACAAGTTGGGTTCTAGTGTTGGCCTTAGGGTAAACCTGATCTCAGAGTTCCTACTCCTCCGTTTGGTTAGTCTTACAATCATATGGAGAATCTGTTAATGTCTCCTACATTGCAGACTTGCATCGTGGTCCCTTTGTGTTCAAAGCTGCCTAAGTCACTCTTGTGTCGTGCTCACTGTTCAAGGATATAACCTATGTCGGCCATTCTGCAGTTGCCTTGACCTCATGTGTCGGCCATTCCTTGGTGTCAGTATGTTTCATCATGTGTTTAGTCCTACTCCAAATCAGCTCATACCTATTTGAGTGTCCCTCATGTTGGATGATGGAGGATGCATTAAGGCCTCCCTTCCAACGGACTTCTTCCCATCGACTTCAACTCATTGTGCTCTGGGAATGAAGTTTAGAGTTTCGGTTAGTACCTTGGGGATTGCAGTCATTAGTGGCAGTTTCCCTCGCTATTGGATAGATGGGAATACATCAATGTCTCCTATCCGATGGATTCTTCAAGTGTTCGACGGCAAGACCATCTATTCGCACTTGCTTGAATGTACTAGGTACCTTGGGTTCTATTTTCATTATTGGTGGACACCCTCGCGTTTGTTAACGGTATACATCAATGACCGGTAATCAAACGATACCTCCCATGTTCGACAACAGCTCATTTATTCGCATGGATAGGTTTGTACCTTGGGTTGTTTTTGGATGAAGACCTTGGGATCCTCGATAGCATCACCTCATTTATGTTATCGCCCAAGTTGCGCAAGACTGAGCCCCACTCTTTTTGGCTCTTGATGAGACATAGATCCAGCTTGTTCTCTATGGCTATGTTCTCCAGTTTTGACATAGATCCACCTTGTATTTATGTGGCTATGTTTACACTTATGTTCCTCATGGATCCACGCTTGTATTTTAGTGGCCATGATATATGCATCAGTACTTGGATCATTATTGTATCCTCTTGGAGATCATGTTCCACCATTTGAACATGGACCGTTACCCCATGGATAAGTTTGTCTGACATTGCCTTTGCTTTCAGGTACTTCATTTGAGCCTATGATTCTTGGTTTCTCCGTTCCTCCATGATTCAACTCTTTTTTATTTATAATGTATTTCGGCCATCGCTTCCCGTACTCCCTCTGACCTCATACATTAGGGGGCATCTGTTATAGCTTGAAATGACACCTCTCCGTCCGTGACGACACTTGCTTCCCTTGGTCGCATGACGACACTTCTTGAGATCAAGTTCAGTCACACAACAGGACATTTGTGGATGGAGGAGTCATTTGGGACACTAAAAATGGTTGAAATTACCTCATTCTTGACCCATTTGATGTATATGACCCTTAGGAACATTTTTCCAGACCAAACCATCTCCTGAAAATGAGCAGAAAAGCCTGTTTTTGGCCATTTTTCACTATGAGCGCGACTCTACTGTTATAATAGTAGCGTGTGTACGCGACTTTACCTCATTCAAAGTAGCGCCCATTGCCATATGTACGCGACTTTGTCTACTATAGAGTAGAGTACACACCTGTTTTGGTCAAAATCTCGAAATTCGAGTAAGTTAAGTTGGTTGGGAAACCTCTTGAGCAGTTATAACTTCTTTTCCTCTTCCTCATTGATTATATAAGAAGGGTAGAAGGGTCATGTAGAGGGAGCAAGCCTAATTGCAAAGTTATGCTGGAGGAATGGAGACCCTCATCCCCCTCTCTTGTGCTTCAGTTTTGGTAAACCCTAGTACAATTGCTTAGAGGCTGGGATCCTTGGAGAACGGAAGCAGGAGACCTTGAATCTAGGTTTCATGAAGTGCCAAGCTTGAAGGAAGGTATAATTGTATGTACTTGCTTTCATTCATTAATAAAGATCAGACGTTCTTCTCTTTCCAAATATGACCTATTAATGTGTCTTAATATTTGATCACTGTTTGATTATAGTTTGATGTCTCTTTCCATTATAGATATCAGTATTATATATGTAGTCAAATGTATTTGAGAAAGGTATCAAGTTGTTTTGCAGGTCTGGGCATTGCGACACTAGATAAGCATTGAAGAGCGAGGGAGGAAAAGCTAGGATCAACCTTCTGAATAAGGTGCCTACATCTCTAAACCCTAATCTCTTCATTTATTAGTTATACTTGCAGAATGCTTGTAAGTCTATCTTTATCACCGTAAGTTGGTAGTTTCTCCCCTGAACTATAGGTGCATTTTCCCCACAACAGCCACGAAGGAAATTCTGCATCAAACCACCTCTAGCTTTCCCAGAGCCACCATTCCCTTGCCCTTGAACCACGTTGAATGCTAAGAGATAGCACTTCATTCCAACCCCCGCTTAATTCTCCTCGATGTGCTTTTTGCAGCGAAGAGAGGTTCAACCTAGTATTCATATTATCCTCCATGAATGTCCATAGAGGACCCAAATTTCTATTCCAAATAAGGGCGAAGGACTTCTAATAATCCAGACGAACTAAAATTCCAGTATGAGCATGTAGTGAGTCGAGCATACCACCCTGGGGTGTGGTATAAGGTAGGTCAGAGGGTGGTGGAATTGAATGCGTGCATGCGAGATAGGTAGGAACATGAGGATGAGGGCGCTAAGTGTGCCAGCAAGACGTAGGAGAGGATCGAGACAAGGAGGAGGATCCCAAGGCAATCTTGCCATTAATCCAAAGAAAAATTCAAAAAATTGTATAGTTAGTGGAGTGAGAGTTTAGAGACCAAACCGTGAGATAAATCATAATGAACAAGAGGGTCAAAAACAAACTAGAAATAGGGTTAAGGGACCTAGTTAATTTCAAGTTCAAGACCATTAATGGTTTCCAAACCACAATCCAAACCAGCACCGATGTTTTCCATGTTGTGTGCTTCCTTATTATTGTTTCTCAAGATGTGGAGAAAGGGGATAGAGCTAAATTCCTTAGCCACATAGATGAAGAGTTGTTGAAGTTTGGAGACAGGTTTCCTACGATTGTTAGCCAGAGACCTGGCTTCTCTAATTACCAGCATGGAGTCTCCGAAAGCCACTAGGTCCTTGACATCACCGTTCCTAGCAATTTCCATTCCTTTGATCAAAGCGAGCCATTCCGCCTCATTATTAGTATTCCTACCAATTCCCCAGGCATAATATTTCCTTCTATTTCCATTAGAGTCAAGAAGAACTCCTCTTGCACTGGCCAACCCATATTTGCACATATACTTTGTTGTATGTCATTGATTATCTATATATTTTCGAATACACACCATGTTCAATTTCTGGTTATATGATGTTTCATGTCATCTTTAGATAATTTTAATTGTCTAACATGGCTTTTACATTATAGTTTAAAGGCTTTACTTTTATATTATCTATTTGTATAGGTGATTTTGAGAGTAATCATTATTATAAAAGTTTCATATTTTGAAGGTGAAATAACTTGTCGTTTCTGTAACTATACATGTGTTCTAAATTAATAATCATTTGTTATTATTATTCCTTTTGAACATGTGACTTTTATTATTTATTTTTGAGACTATTTTATATTATCTGAGGTTTCTCTTGAAGTATGTCATGTCTTCAAAACATTTGTTTTATTGAACAACAAGTGACAACAATCATTAAAACTGCTCTTGGCCAAGATAGGTTAGTATAGCTTATATAATAGATAATTAGTCTTAGTTTCATTTAACAGTTGTTAATTAGTTAGTTTCCTATAGTTAGTTAGATTAAGTTGGATAACTTTTTACCTGATAGGTAGTTGTTAGGAACAACCTTTTAAAACTTAAATAGGAAGACTCTCTTTTAGAGGGAAAAAAACAAAAGGTAGCATGACCGTAACTCTGCGAGAGTTAGTTATCTCAAACATACCGACGACTGCATTAAGCACCTTGTGTCAACTTTCTCTCCGTAGTTGGATTTTGACAAAAAATTCTGCCAACAAATGGCGCTAGAAGGAGGGACAAAAATTATTAATGGATGAACAAGTATATAACAATCCTACAACCAGTCTAATCCTCCATCCCTCATTGAATGTGAAAACAACACTGTCTCAGACTCAACAATTGTTTTACAAGCTGAAACCCGTAATTCTTCATTCATAGATATTGTTAGGAATATATTAGAACGAGATCACAATACTTCCCCCTATACTCCAGAAAAAATTGATCAAGTGTTAGAAGAATCAAGACGCATCCTCACTAGGGCTTACTCTCAACATACTGGTATACCACCCTTAGATTACAGTTTACCTCGATGAAATCGTAATAATACTTAGTTTTCCACGGTATACCAAGTTCTATCAGAATCCTATGAGTTAGGATATGGTACTCCAAATCATTAGATCAGTGCTATTTCTAGAGAAACCACCAGAATTAACACTTCAAGAAGACTGATCGCTTCAGGCGGTTTCAGTCAACCACCCTCACCTCCATAATCTCCACCTTATATCTCTGGGCCCTATAATCATAGTAACTCATTAGAATCTGAAGAGGGTGATATGGCAAGAGTTGTAGGAGGAGGACAAGGAAATCCTCCTCCAAACCCTCCTCTCCCATGGCTGAGGAAAAGCACAATAGCGGTTCCTAGTGCACAACATCAATTACCTAAACACCCAGATAAAATTCTCCCCAAGTTCAATCCAGATAACAAGGAACCAGCCGAAATTCATATTGACAAATTTATCTTGGCTATTCAAACCATGAATTTGCAACATGAATATTTCGTCTGCCATATTTTTCCTCTGACATTTGAAGGAAAGGAATCAATATGGTACTTTTCCTTAGTTCAAGGATCAATAACCAATTGGGATTACTTTAGTCAATGTTTCCTTGATAAGTTCGGGGAAGATAATACCCCTGCTACCCTAGCCTTGGAACTATCCCGTATCAAAATGGACAGTAAGGAATGAATCAAGGATTTTAATCAACATTTCTCAACCTTAAAAAACAAAATACCTGCTGCCTCTCAACCTCCAGCAGACATAATTATTGAAAATTGCGCTTATGCATTACCCAAGTATTTAGGAATGTTCCTCAAACAGGTTAGTAAGGGCACTCTAGTAGAAAATTTTGAGGAAGCCATTAAGGTGGAAAATAATTCTTTGACCTATGAACCTGAGAGGAGTGGGAAGATTGATGCCACAATCTACCGGAGAACTAAAAACATATCCAAATCCAATCTAGACAAAGATTCACAAGCATTTGATGTGAAACAATTACAAAATGTGGTCATAGCCTTAAAAAATTAAATAATAGGGTTGAAGAAAACTAGTGGAGAAGGATCCTAATTTCGAGGAAACTTTAGAAACTATTTTAGGCAGACCTCTCCTCCTAATTACAAGAAGAAACCTCCCCTTGATGTAGCAGTAACTGAAGAAATATTCAATACCATTAGGGCAGTCCTTTCTATGCCTGAAACTTCTTATAATCAATAAGCAAGAGACCAGGAGGAGGAAGAATCTTCGAAAAAGGAAGATGGGGAGCAAGAAAACCAACAATCATTGGTTGGATATTTTTGGGACAGCATAAGTAATGATGCACAAACAAATAGTAAATCTATTTTCTCAGGGAAACATACTTACAATACTTGCAACAAAGGCCTAATATAGTCTCCCGGTACATCAAACTCTAATAAAAGCAAGAAGGGTAGTAATCCTCAACTCAATGGGAAGTTAATGCCAGCTCAGATTACACATAAAATAGACTTACAGTATGATATCATCGAAGACTTGAAAAAATAGCATGCAAATATCAACATGTATGATTTACTGCAAATCTTCCCTATTCCTAGTGGTCCTATCATAACTCCTATATCAAGATCATCCACTCCTAGTAACAAAAATAATACAACTAATAGCACTTCAAATAACCCAAATTCTTCTCTAAATAAACACTCATCAAACATAGAAGACAAAAGGAAAACAACAGCTAATAAGAACTCTTTAATTGGAAAAATCTCAACATATAACACTCCTTCGTTCCTTCTCACATTAGAAATATATAATAGCAACGTCCATAATTGTATGGTATATTTTGGGGCATCTAATAACGTAATGCCTTATTCGGTTTGCAAGAATCTAAATGCAAAACTTACTCCATGTGATACACATATCACACAGCTTGATTAGTCGAATGTAAGAGTACTATGGGAAATAAAAGATGTGTTAGTTAGGATAGAAATTAATCCATCGATATACCAAGTTATCGATATCATAGTTGATGATATCCTAGATTCCTATGGTCTCTTTTTAAGTCCTGATTGGTCTCAGAATTTAAATGGGTATTTCTCAACCGATTGGTCAGCTTTGTGGCTCCCTAAAAATTGGCGACCCAATCAGATTAAGATTGGTAGAGAAAGGTATTTGAAACATATTGTGACTAAATTACATGACCCCAATAAACCAATGATGTTTTCTGACACTATTATGGGAAATTATTCCTATGAGACAGATTTTGGAAACATGAAAGCTGAAAATTCTCCTTTTACAGGGTTACAACAACAATATGAAATATCTAATTTCACTTACATTGAACCTGGTTCTGTGGCAAAAAATGATGTAAATACTATAAAAGATGAAACATATGTACATATTATAGATAGTAAGGTAGTATTAAATAACTCGTCATGGACATTGTATTTCAATGGATCAAAATCTAAAGAAGGAGCCGGTGCAGGATGCCTTCCGTTAGACCCACACGGAAATAAAACATATATAACATACAGATTGGAATTTAAATGTACTAACAATATTGCAGAATATGAAGACCTTATTCAAGGGTTAAGGAAGGCCTTAGATATGAATGTTAAATTATTGGTGGCATACGGTGATTCTGAGATCATAGTCCGTCAAGTACGCAATTCAATTCATTGTGTTTTCGAACATCTGTGGGATTACCAAAGGGAGGTATGGAATCTGATCTCTAAATTTGAATCATTTAATATAAATTATATCCCTAGAGATCAAAATCAAGAGGTCGATTTAGTAGTCAATGTAGCTTCTATGCTGATTCCATCAGAATATTTCTCTCCTAATGCTTTTTCAATAGAACTGATTTTTAGGCCATCAATTCTGGATAATATAACTAATTGGCATTTTTTTGATGATGATGCACATATTTAAGTTTTCTAACAGTACACGATACCTTCAAGGATTCTGCAATTGATGAAATCTCACGCGATGAAGACTTGCACAATTTTTTGGTAATACATCCTCAATGTTCAGTGGAAAAAGGTTCTTGACACGATAAAATCTATCCACGCTTATGTTTTAATATTAGAAAATTTTTATGATTTGCAGGATAAATTCAAGGATGTCCCAAGTTGAAAAAGAAACAGCTCATGCATGAAATATGAGACTATTAATTTAGGGGCAGATTCTAATCCTCAACAGGTTAACTTGGGGATGGATTCTACTCCTTTAGAAAAATCAGCCTTTGTAAAGCTATTTAGACAGCATAAGGATGTTTTTTCCTAGACCTACGTTGATCTAAAAACCTTTGATCCTCAAATTATGCAACATGTGATCCCAATGAATTTAGAATCAAAACCTTTGCAACAAAAATTAAGGAAAATGCACCCAACTTTAGAACCGGTAATAAAGAAAGAATTAAACAATCTCTTAACCACTAAAATTATTTTTCCAGTCTTCCATACCCAATGGGTAGCTAACTTAGTACCGGTACAAAAAAAGAATGGGTATATTCGAATTTATGTTGACTTTCGTAACCTTAATAGGTCATCCGAGAAGGATAATTACCCTATACCTCCTATGGAGCATATTCTCCTAAAGGTATCTGGATCCGAAATGCTTTCACTACTTGACGGTTTCTCAGGTTATAATCAGATTTTAGTTTCTCCAACCAACCAATTAAAAACTACCATCAGAACCCCATGGGGGACTTATGCATATATAAAGATTCCCTTCTGCTTAGTTAACGCTGGGGCTACTTTTAAGCGAGCTATGGATATAGATTTTAGGGGTTTGATCAATCATATTGTAATTTTATATATTGATGATGTTACTGTATTTTCAAAGCATTGACCTGATCATATCCATCACCTAAGCAAAGTTTTTGAGCATTGTAGGAGATTTGGAATATCGCTCAATCCTAAGAAAACAATATTTGCAGTAACTCAAGGGATCCTCTTAGGTTTTGTAGTATCCAGAGATGGGATTATGATTGACCCATAACAGACCCAATCTATTTCCAAAATTACTTATCCTTCGAACAAAAATCCATGCAATCATTCCTAGGGAAAATTAATTTGTAAGGAGATTTATAACGAGTTTTTCCGAGATTGTTTTCCCCTTACAGAATATGATAAAGAAAGATGACAATTTCAATTGGGGAAATAATGAAAAGGGGTCATTGAAAAGGATCATAGAATCCATATCTGAAGCACCTACTCTTATAAGCCCTAATTTTGAAAAGGATTTCATACTTTACACATTTTCTTCATAAATCTCTTTTGCCGCTATTGTAACACAACAAAATCAACATGGACATGAAGTCCCCATCTCATTTATGAGTTACAGTTTTAAGGGAGTTAAGTTGAACTATCGTGAGGTTAACAAACAAGCATTCGATGTGTTTATAGGAGTCAATCATTTTCGTCCTTATCTTCTAAAGTCAAGAACTAAAGTTATCGTCTAATATCCTGCCATTAGAAATTTATTAGTACAGAAAGAATTGGGAGAGAAAAGAGCACTTTGGATGGAAGCTCTTCAAGAATATGATCTTGAAATCAAGCCTTATAAGGTTGTAAAAGGGAAAGGTCTTTGTAAGTTGGATGAAGAATAAGCTCACTTTCCTACTGATAACTCTGACCTACAGATCCATGGCATTTTATTCCATAGGAAATCTATTTTATTCCTCCTTCCCAAGACTCTTGGTATTCGGATATAATATTTTTCCTTAAAAATGGGAGTGCTCTAGATAACTTAGAACCTAGAAAAAAGAAAGCACTTAGACTGAAATCATCTCCTTATCAACTAATACATGATATCCTCTTTAGGAAAAATTCTGCTGGCGTACTCCTTCGTTGCCTTGAAAAGGATGATACTGGAAACATTTTGAAAGAATTACACTCTGGCTCTACAGGCAGTCATTTTGGAGGTGACACCACTGCACATAAAGTACTTAGGGATGGCTACTATTGGCCTGCCTTGTTCATAGATTATTATTCATATGCAATAAAGTGTCAAGACTATCAAACAATTGTTGGTAGAATCAAGAAGCCCTCTTTTCCATTGCGACCAGTTTCAGTTGAAAGTCCATTTCATCAGTGGGGCCTTGATATAGTGGGGCCAATAAATCCTTCTTCATCTATGCAACATAAGTACATTATTACCGACACTGATTACTTTACCCAATTGGTTGAGGCAAAACCTCTACGTCTAGTTAATACCAATCAATTCATTAATTGTTTGGAATCTTCCATTGTTACAATATTTGACATACCTGATTCTTTAGTTTTTTATAACGCTTCATATTTTTCCTCCATTGAAATTACAGAGTTTTCTTTATAGAAAGGTATCAGGATTATATATTCTACAATCTATTACCCCCAAGGTAATGGTTTGGCCGAATCCACCAACAAGAATTTGTTAAAAATTATGAAGAGAACCATCACTACACACCATAGAAAATGGCATGCTGCCTTGTACAATGCACTCTGGGAAGACAGAGTTACTCCCAAATCTGTGGTTGGTAATTCTTCTTTCTTTCTAGTGTATGGAGCAGAAGCCATTCTTCCCCCAAATATTTTTTTACCCTCTCTGCAATTAGCACAGTCTGCTCAAGAAGTGGATTTCCTAGTTATGGAAAAAAGGATCAATACACTACTTAAGTTGGAAGAAGATAGGGAGAAGGCCAAGCCTTATTTTTTAAAACACCAGCAGATTGTGAAATCATGGTTCGATCAAGATTTGGCCTCTAACAGGGAGCTGCAAGTAGGAGATTTAGTCCTGAAATGGGATAAAGCGCATGAGGACAGAGGTGAACATACCAAAGTTCAACACCTCTGGCTAGGTCCTTTCATCATTGCAGAAAATCTAGGCCCAAGTACCTTCAGGTTACAAATTTTAGAGGGTCAATCCAAAACCTTTTCGGTAAATGGGTTGATTCTGAAGAAATATTTCTACTAATTCCCATCAAATTTACATAACATGTACATAATCTTGTATATATTTTTCATCGTGTGTATTCAATCATTCAAATTGTACAATAAAAAATGATGATCACTTTTTAAGTTACAAATGTACATATTATTTTACTTTAAGAGAAGGAATATATAAATAAATAAATTCCTATGGTTTAGGACTTAGCTTTGTTCCTTTATTCTGAATGATTGTGATAAGATGTAGTGTTTGGTCCTATCCGGTCGAATTAGATTTACTTAATTCTGAAATAGATCAATTATAAACATTAAAATATTCATAATTGCAATCAGATTTAGCCCTCACCAATCAGTCTTCCTATTATAGTGAGGATATCTAGTAAGTTATTTTCTCAAGGCATTTACAAATCTAAATTATCAGTCATGTTTAGGCCTATTTTACAATCTAAAAGGTTTGCTTGATCTGTTCCATTCATAAAGCCATTACTAGTACTTTAATAATAACTTATAATTTTTGTTAAAGGATAGGAGGTATCAGTAATGATCCGACCTATTTATGATCATTAGTAATATTAGTCCGACATCCCATATTTGGTCACCAAGCCAAGGAGATGGATCCTAGTTCCAGAACTGAGAGACGGCAGGTCTCAGTAATGAGCCGACCCATTCGGTCTCGATAAGTCTCATGAATAATACTTCCAAACTTGGTCACCAAACCAAGGAAGTAGCCTTTGACTAAAATTCCTTACTAAATAAAATCTTGTCAAAAATATCCTTAGTAAAAATTGGGAACGGAAGGTCTCAATAATGAGTCGGTTCGCTCAAGATCATGGGAATCATTGGTTTGGCATTGCTAGATCCAGTCACCAAGCTAGGGTAGTGGCTCTCGATTTTTAGATCGGGAGATAGGAGGTCTCAATAAAGAGCCAGCCTATTCATTTATGATGGTGTTTGTGACCGATGTTGTCACTATTTAGTTAGCAAGATAATGAAATGCTTTCCACTTCCTTATCAGTCATTTTTAGGCTTGTTTTACAATCTAAAAAGTTTGCTTGATCTGTTCCATTCATAAATCCATTACTAGTACTTTAATAATAACTTATAATTTTAGTTAAAGGATAGGAGGTATCAGTAATGAGAGTACCTATTTATGATCATCTGTCTTATTAGTATGACATCCCATATTTGGTCACCAAGCCAAGGAGATGGCTCCTAGTTCCAGAACTGAGAGATGGGAGGACTCAGTAATGAGTCAGCCCGTTCAGTCTCAATAAGTCTCATGAATAATACTTCCAAACTTGGTCATTAAGCCAAGGAAGTAGCCTTTGACTAAAATTCCTTACTAAATGAAATCTTGTCAAAAATCTCCTTGGTAAAACTTGGGAATGGAAGGTCTCAGTAATGAATCGGTCGCTCAGGATCATGGGAATAATTGGTTTGACATTGCCAGATCCAGTCACCAAGCTGGAATAGTGGCTCTCGATTTTCAGATTGGGAGATAGGGGGTATCGGTAATGAGCCAGCCTATTCATTTCTGATGGTGTTTGTGACTGACGTTGTTACTATTTAGTTACCAAGCTAAGGAAATTATTTCCAATTCCTTATTTTAACTCTTATATATATATATATATTAAAAAATAAATAAATAACACCAAAATTAATTTTTCAAAATCTAAGTTTATGGATGGAATAGATTTTTCAAACATCTTTTGGAGAGTTTAAGGATACATTTCTATATACTGGTGGTTTTTTATTATCTTTATTTGAGTACCTAGTTTTGATAAGGTGATCTTATTTTGCTCATCTAAGATGCTAAATTGTGTTATTCAAATTCGATGGCATTGGAAGGGATCTGATTCTATTTGCAATAAATAAATTCACAGCTAAGATCAAAATCTGATCTGTTTCCAGAATGGGATTATCTGATTTTTCAAGATAGGAAGGTAACTATATCTTACTCAATCCATTAGAAGAAGATAAACAGAGATAAATGGTCAGCCCAGATATGTCGCCATTTGTTGGCATCCAACAGCCTTCTCATCTTTTCTTTGTTATTTTTTAGTCAATAAAAGATGATATCATAATTAATGATAATTTGTCATGGAATATTATTATGGAGTGCCTTCATAATCTTGGATTCTGAAGGTACTCCCAATTAGGGAAATATTTAACACACAAACTCAAAGTCAAATTCAAATCGTTATCCTTGATGAATTATATCTCTCATAACCATCATAAGTGCTTATCTAATTTTTGCAGCTGCTAAATCATGCTCTCCATAAATTCATCTTTATATAAAGTTATGGGTCAATAGTTGACTATATTGAATATATTTATGATATGATAATACTTTAGTAGTTTCAATTAATATTTTAGAGCATCATGAGATTGGAAACATGCTTAGATTATATTGGATTAACCAAATCATATACTCCTGACATACATGTGAAATTCATGATCTTATCTTTCAGGATCTTGAGGAAATGCTTTGAAATTTCCATACCTTCAGTTATTCCTAAATTCACCAAAATTTATTATGGAGATCAACACTACATAATTTTGCGTTGCACAGATTATCTTGACATTTGGAGATATTAGGGGTATGGGATAATTCATTTTTATCAATTATTAAACCTAAGTTCATATACTAGGTGTATTTTTCATTGATAAAATATACCTATATATTATATCACCTAAACGTTGTAATATCTATGTATTAAGGACAGGTGATATTCTTATGGTTGAATCGCATTTTTATTTTATCAATAGTCCTACCCTAACTCCAAGATAAATAATATGATGGCATTTTTATTAATTAAGCATGGTGTGCATCATCATTTCGCAGCTGTTGTCTATTATTTCATACCATAAACGAAGTTATCATATCATGAAACACCTAGATAAATCTTACTGTAAGGTGGCAGTTACATTAATAATTCACGGACCTTAGTTATCATTATGCATTCCTTATTTATTATTACTCTCATCATTTTTTGAATTCCTATTTCTCTGTTAAGAGCCCTTAGGTTTTGGACTATAATTGCGATTATGGGGGAACCATGTGAGGTTTGAATCACTTTTCCGATGTCTAGCATATATTGGATTCCTATACCCTCTATTTTCACGACTATCCTTGAACCTAATCCCATCTAGAAACGTTGTAGCGAGGGAATGGCACCTCTGAGTCGGTTTGATATTTCCAGTGATGATTTCTTGCAAGTTGAACATGAGGCAGTGAAAATGTTTGAGAAAATAGTGTGGGTCTCTTTCTTTAGATGATTTGATGGACATAATGTTGAGGTTACCAGACATTTTTCAATGTCTTTTAGATATAGTGTGGCTCAGATTGGTAATTTGCAGTTATCTGTGACTGAGGATGCCATTGCAAAATCCACTAAACTACCTCAAACCGGTGAACACTAGTTCAAAGGAGAGGAAATCAACAAGAAGAAATGGAAACCCTTTCTCCTTCCATTACCAACCGATTCTCATATCAAGCACAATTTTCCTGTAAAATTCCTAAAACGACAATGGAGACCTCTCCTCTAGATTATTATCAGGTACATTACTTGCAACGGTCATTTCTCTCATGTGCATTTATATCACCACCACCTTCTAATTATTTTCAAAGGTTTCAAGATTAATTTACCCTTCTTCTTTCTTAGTAGCTTGAAAAAAATGGCTTCCACAGTTCAAAATACTATTGGGGATCAGTATAGGAGTTTGTTTCACCATGGGTTACTTAAAATTTTGATTTAGTATCACTTATCCTTAGATGGTAGGACATGGGATGAGTTTTTAATAGAGAATGGTTTTGGGAAAATGCAATATTGGCCATCCCCCCTCCTGAAGACTCGGTAGAAGCGAAGGAAATCTTCTATACCCAAAACTAGAAATGAGCTCGACCCTGTATTAAAGCATAATGAATTTAAAGATGCTAATCCTACTCAAGAGGATAATGTGAAATGCGTGATAGAAGAAGGTAATAAAACTGTAATCGTTGAAACCCGAATGGATCCATCCCCATCTAGATTTCATGATGACATACCTAAAGGATTAGTAAATGCATAAGATATGAATCTTGAATATTGTACCGATTCTAAGCTTAAGCTAAAGCATTCAAACTCTGTCATTGTTAAATCAAACTCATGAAGGTTTACTAGGAGCATGGTTACTAATTCTTTCCCCATAACTATCCAATAGGTTAAAGAAACCCTTATGGTCGAGGTTTTGAGTGATGAAGAAGAACATATTTCCATTCATGCATATCCACAAGAAATCGCTGCCAAGAACAAAGTATTGGATTCAACAACTCTACCACATATGCAAGAGATGAGTTTACGGGAAATTTATCACCATTCCAACAAACTAATAAAGAGGTTGAGAAAGACCCTTCGTTTACTGATGATTCATTATCTAATTATACTAGGAAAACCATAGAATGATTTATTGAATGACCATTTGAACAGAAAATTACTCAGTTGAAAATAGAACTTGAGAAGTCAGAATTAAACGCAATTGTTTTTAGAGAAGAGGTTCGTAAATTAGGAAGCGAATTGTTATCCTGGGTGGATCAATGGCAGAACCTAAAGATGAGGAAAGATAAGTATAAGGATTTCAATAAAATGTTAGTTCCTATCAATGAAAGATTATTAAAACATGAAAAGCATCACAAGACCAAGATCGTGAAGCTTAAATCCAAACTAGTTGAAGCCAAAAGAGATGCCAAAATTCATGTCTCGGCATAGCACATGCATCTCTTTTGAAAATAGTTTGTTTCAATTTCATCCATTTTGCAGGTGTATGCTTTTGAGAAAATCTACATGTAATTAAATAGTTTATTATTATCACACCTACATAATCATAGATTAATATGATTATGTAGGAGTGCTTGTTATTTGTTCCATAAAATTTAATTATCTTATAATTGTAAACTTGATAGGAATTTAATTGATGTTTATTCTTTTTTTGCAGGTGGTATTTAACTGATGGTTTTTTAGGTGCAATCAACTCCATGCTACGTTGTTGGATCAAGGGAACGATATATATAGTCAGGTGCTTGTTTTTTATTTAAAGATGGTCTTATCCTCCTCGAGAATAATCTCATTATTTTACCAATGATTCAACGGCATGTTAACATTCAATTAATCCTCCACCCGATCTTGTTGGCTACTTTTTGGATAGACTCGGGTTTTCAGGATGTGCAGCAACAAACACCCCTTGGCGCACTGGCCCTTTCGGCAACGGGCTGCATAGCAGCCTGAAGTCTCACCTGAAGTGGCTATGGGGGGGGGCAAGGAATCAGGTTTCCTTAACCTAGGTGGTGTGGAGACTACAGTCTTCTCCCTTCCCGTCTTGCAGGTAACCCAAGAGCAGAGCATCTTACTCTTCCACAGGTCTCGCAATGCTTACAGCATGGGAACTCACTCTTCCCATCCTAGCTGCGCGGTAGCTCCTCGCCTACGCACGAGGCGTTTACCCGCTATGTCCGATACACTATGTATCGTCTCTTCCCTTGCGCCACTGCGCAGCAACACACACCTTAAGCGCTGTGACGACAATGTTATCACGGACCCCTTCGACAATGCACAAGTACGCTTCTAAGGGAGATTCGAGGAACTATTCTACATACTCATTCATAAAGATAGCGAAACATTCATGGAAACATAGACAGTAAAGCAAAGAAATGCAATCACATAAAGCATCACCACAACAACCAAAATTATGTAGTCCGCCTCCAGGAGGGAATCCACGTCCACAGGACTATTTTATATTATCTTTAGATGGGGCTAACACGGTTCTGCTGCGCACACAGCTGCAGCCTTAGATCTTTCTGGGAAACTCCACGCACACAACTGGGAGCCCTTCTCTTAGATCTATTCTCTTCTTCTACAGGTATTACAATGACAAAGACATACAATTACATTCCCCTCAGTCCTCTTGCGACTGATCGATACATACAATGGCCTTTACGCCAAGTGGTCTCCTGCGAGATCACGACCTTCTTACATGCACAAAATCCTCATTAACAGCTTTACAATACACAGCAATACAAGTGACTCAGTGACTATCAACTATCTAACCAGTCAACCAACCTTTTTCCCTTTTACAATTACACATATATATAGGTGTCCCTGAGGGTCGCACCTTTACAAAACCGTGGGCCTTTCCCAACAGTGATCCCCAAAAACCCTAACCATTGACATGGCTAGGTGTACTATAGGTGCCTCTTGCAGTCATGTTGTAGCTTCCTGCAAACTCTGCGATTTTCGGCACAGATCGCGGGTATGGGCGTCTCTTCATCGTTCTTTGCTCCTTGTCCTTCGCCTTCAATGCTTCGGCCCGTTGCTCTTCCTTGGTCCAAGCAACCATAACTCCTGTACTTTGCCTTAATGAGGGTAGCTGAGCCCTCTTCCATCGCTTCATTTATTGTGGTGGTTGACCTTTCTACTCAGCCACCTTATTTACTCTTTCCTTTGACGTGCACGTGAGCTCCGTGATTTCTGTCCCGCAATCTGCGGTGAGCTCGTCCGTCTGGTGCCGTACGGCGCACTGTCCATTTCTACCCAAAAATGGTGCTTTTCCTCAAAATTAGCACTTTTCCTTCAAGACTTAGTGCTTTTTCCCCAAAATTTGGCAGCTTTGCCATAGCTGCAGCCTATGCTCCAACAGGCCCCTAACACTTACTTGTGGTTCACCCTCGAGCCACCGGCACTAGCTTGCGGTCATTTTAGTTGTTCATCTGACTTGGCTTGGGTCGTAGCAAAGGCTTGCTTCCACTGCGCAATAGCGGAGTCCATGTCTTCTATGCACTTCGTGGCTGTCTGCACCAGGTCTGCAGTAGCTTCTTCTCCTTCTACGCCATCGACCAACTCTTGAGACTCAGCGAATGCTTTGACCTTGGCCTCTGCTTGGGCAGCAAGTTCAGCATACTCATCCATAAATAGCTGAATGATGTTGGCGAGAGTAGCATCTTTGTTTCTGAGCCTGTGCAATTCTTTCTGGACTTTGCGGAATTCACTCATCTTTCTCATTTTGGCTAAGCCTTCCAAGGGCTTAGCTTCTTCGTTTAGAATAGTTAGAGACTGTTCTGCTGCTTCCACCTGTTCCAAAAGGGCAACTTTAGAAGGGAGCTTCTCGAGCTCAGCCCAAGCCTGCATAGCTTTCGTCATTAACTGTTTGGCTTCATCTGTTCTGTGCTGCATTTGGATAGAAGCTATGCATAGTGCTTCAAGTCGTTCTTGCGTCTCATCTACGGGAGGCACTACGACACGAGCTTCCAACTCGGGGAGCTTTTTTCTATGGTCCTCAGCCATAGCAACTACTTGTTTTTCTAGGGCTTGTGCCCTTCTACCGATGCGTTGCACTTTCTCAACTAGAGGAAGGTCTAGTTGAATCTGGCAGGCTGGAAGCCCCTGGGCGATTTCGTCGATGACATTCCTTAGCCCAGTGTCTTGTGCTTCATGAAGTTCAAGCTGCGTAGAGATATCCTTATAGCCTGCCCTTAGCTCTACTTCCTGAGTCTGCAGTCTTTGATTGGCATGGAATGTGGAGAGCTCCCTAGCTCTCATCTCAGTAGAGACCTGCTCCTAAACCAACTGTAGAGTTTTGAACGGAATCAGTGACAAATTTATTTCAACAGGGCCAACCGTGCTTACCTGTAGTGCAGCCAGAGGATCCGGGAGTGTCATGCTTGCAGGTGGGATGTGGAAGACAGTGTGCCTCTCTATGGGTCCTTCAACCCGCTCGGTGCTTGTAGATGCTTGCAGTGCCTGCAAGCCGGATGCTAGCGCATGGGTCTGCACAACTCGTCCTGCAAGACCTTTCAACTCCACGAGCTGTAGGTCTAGAGCACTTCTGATATTTGCCTGAGAGGCACACAGCTTGTGAAATTGCTCCTTCAAGTACTGATTGAGCCCTATGGCAGGGATCTCATAGCGATCTCCAATCGCTTTCGCGGGGTGTGACAACTTCTACTTCTTTGTAGCCAGTCCTGACAGACCTTCATCATTCTTTTGCACGAATTTTTCCTTTCCTTTATCTTTCTCTGGTGCCGCAGGGGGTGGCATCGTGGCAGCGATTTCAGCGGCCTACTTCCATTCATCTGGCCAGGACTTCACAGTGTCCTCCACGTCTTGGGTAGTCATTCGGTAGAGCCCTACGGCCCATTCTTTTGACTGAATTCCGCGAGGGCGGAAATAGATTTCATGCAAGTTGGCAGAAAAGACCAACTTCGTTCCATAGAGTTCTGCCATCTCCTCAGTAAGCCTTGGCATCTACAGGATGGTATCCCTGAGCAGATGGTAGTACTTGAAGAACACAGCATGGTTCATCTTGCACTTCACGGGATTATTAGAATCCCAGAGGTTGACATAGCGCATCCCTGTAACCTCTCTTGAACGGCGTGGAAGAAACTAAGTGTTGGGCGGTTCCTTCCACCCGACAAAGGCACACAAAATCAGGAGCCAAGAAAAATGGAACAGCTGATTGGCGGTGTCCTAAACATTTTGGCAGTCATCGAAGAATGTATTCAGGAGGAAGAGACACCAGTTATACTGCTCACCCTCCGCAGCTGCAACTGTGAGCTCTACAACAGCTCCAGGGACTTCTTTCGGTCAGCACTTTGTTAAAAGTCTGCCTACAAGCAGACTGCCTATGAATATGAGCGCTTCATCTTCAACTACAGTGAGGTCATAAGCCCAACCTCCTCTCGACAATTTGTATTTATGCACGACCTATGCAGCCAACTTTTGGTCCTTGTCTTTACCAACGAAATGGACGTTGGGGTCCTTACCAACCTTAGATAGGCCGGTAATTCGGTGAATCAGGTCCACATTCAGATCAATTGGCCTCCCTAGCCAAAGATAACCACCGTGAACACAGGATAACAGGACCTTGACAACTGCATTAACTTCATTGCTATGCCCGAAGTGCGGTAGCTTCAATAGGTTCAACAGTCCAGGCCTCTCTAGATTTACCACAAATTCCTGTTGGAGGAATTTGTCAATCTTCTTAACAGGATTATCGACCACTATCAAATAGGGATCTGGCGCTAACTGAGGATATGTTCTATAATCTCCCAAGTTGAAGTCAGAAAACTTAACCAGTGGAAGATGTCCAAGAAGGGATCCTTCTTCTTGCATGAATTCCGCCATTGGTGGCAGCGGAATCGAATACTTGGCATTCTTGGGAATACGCACCTCGGGTGCATCATTTGGGTGCGGAGGAATGTAGTTAACTAGAGTGGCCAAGGGCTCTGGAACGGGTTCCTCCATCTGCTGCTGCTAGTGCTGTTGCTGAGATGCCCTTATGCCCGGGGACTGTTTGGGATCAGGAAAACTAGGAAGCTCGACAATCTTGATCGGGGTACCCATACCGAAATCTAACCCTCTGTGTCTGAATTGACGGATGAATTCTTCAGTTGATAGTTTCTCCGTCATGAACTTGCATACACGACAAACACTGAACCGATGAGGCAGAACAGTGTAGGATGTGAACTCTGAAAATGAGAAAATAGTCTGCAGGACACGGCTCTAAAAATAATGACTTAGACTCTCAAACAGGACAACTATCCAACACAATAGCAAGGAAAAGTAACCCAAGCATATACGAATGAGGGGTATTTATAGCTGAAGGCGGTAGTAAATGCGGACAAGTGGGGCTAATAATCGTTGGCGCCTAAGCGGATGAGTTGACAACCCCCCTACCCCCGCGCCTCTGTGGTGCATTAAATGTGAGGGATGGGCTCTAACAGCCTTCGGGAGATGAGCTAAGGCCTTCGGCTCCTTAATTAAATGCAGATCTTAGGGAAATCAAGCCGAATCTGTCAGAGCGAATACAATTAAATGGCGGTCTTGTCCTTCATTAAGACTCAGACATGGCTACAGAACTACCGCAATTCAAATTTTCGGCGGGTAACTTCAGCATGGGTAACTGTGCACATGGGGGGCTCCACAACGGGGAGAACTCCGCAAGAGCGATAAATAGACAACAGGGAACTCCACAAGAGTGGGAGTTCGACAACCCAGGGGACTTCGCAAGAACAAAAATAGGCTCGCTCAGAACAGGCTTTATTGACTGTGCAAGTGCTTCGAGGAACTGCGCGGGAAGCCAGAGACTGACAAACTTCTCACGACTTCCATGTAGACTGATAAGTTTGATGCCTCTTTCAACTACACTGGACATCTACACAACTTTAGCAACTGATTAGGTCGACAGGGTGGAGTGGCCATCGCGATAAAGCTTGAGCCGACTCCCGTTAATCATTGTGGGCAGCAACTTTCCATTAAGCTTTGCAAGCTGAACTGCTCCACCTTCGGTTATCTTCATCACTTGAAAAGGGCCTAACCAATGTACATGAAACTTGCCTAGAAACTTGATGAATTTACTATCATAGAGGAGTACCAAGTCTCCTTCCTGAAAGACTTTATTCTTAATATGCCTGTCATGCCAAGCATTCTATCTCGCCTTCTGCACTTGTTGATGGAATCCAGCTAAAATCCTATCTTCTTCTAAGGAAACCAATTGTGACAGTCTTTCACTCATAGTATCAATATCTGCCATTTCTGTAATTTGAGCAATTCTGAGACTGGGAGCAATGTATTCCATGGGCATGACTACTTCTTGTCCATACACCAAACTGAAAGGTGTGTGACCTGTTAATTTCTTGCATGTGGTTCTGTAATCCCATAACACAGCTGTGACTCTAAGGTCCCAATCATCTCTTTGTTGATTACAGATCTCGGTTAGAGCATTCTCCAGAATCTTATTGAATGCCTCCACCGTACCATTAGCTTGAGGGTGGTAGGGTTTACTCTTATGGTGACTAATGTGGAACTCTTTAGTAAGGGCCTCTATAGTCTTGTTCAGGAAATGTGTGCCCTGATCACTCATTAGAATGAGTGGACATCCAAATATAGTGACAATATTCTCAAAAATGAACTGCGCGGCAGTGACAGTGTCGCAATTCTTAACTGGCTTCGCCTCAGCCCATCTGGTGAGGTATTCAATAGCTGTGATGATGTATCTTGCACCGGTTCTCTTTCATGGTGGGTTGATGGGTCCCACAAAATCAATGGCCCACTTATCAAAAGCACGCACTGTTATCTGGGGTCTTAGCGGCATTTCATCTCTTCTTGAAGGTTTTCCTGTTCACTGGAACACATCGCAACACTTGCAGAATTCCTTAGTATCCTTGTGCAATGTTGGCCACCAAAGACCTGTGGCTAAGATCTTCTGCGCAGTCAGCTTTCCTGCGAAATGGCCTCCTACGGTTCCTGAGTGCGCTTCTACGATTATGGAGTTCTTCTCATGCGGTAAAATGCATCTACGCAAGACTTCATCGGGGCCCAACTTATAGAGCTGGCCTACTATCAAAGTGAAGTCTGCGGCTTTGACAACAAGTTGTTTCTTCTGCTGTATTGTGAACTCAACTGGCGCTTGCCCTATAGTGAGAAACTCAAGAATATCAGAATAATATTCGTCCACTGCTTGAACAGAAAAAAGCTGCGCCTCAGGCAGATTGTCCTCCAAATTTGTAGGTTCCTCCCCTGACTCTATCCTAGATAAATGGTCAGGTCCTGCATTCAATCTACCTGGCTTCACAATAATCTCAAAATCATACTCCTGGAAGAGGAGTAGCCAACTGCAAATTCTTCCCCCTAACACTGGCTTATTGACCAAGTACTTCAAGGCAGAATGGTCAGTATACATTTTAAAATGAGCACCCAATAGATAGTGTCTGAACTTCTGTAAGGCATACACCATAGCTAGTCCTTCTCTTTCTGTAGTGGTGTAGTTCTTCTCAGTTGTAGACAGCTTTCTGCTAGAGTAAGCAATGGGGTGGTCAATACCTCCTTCTCCCGGTTGTGTCAGTACAACCCCCAATGCTATGGAAGAAGCATCTACATGAACATGAAAGGGTTTTCTCCAATCTGGGAAAACTAGAATAGGCACTGTGACCATCTTTCCTTTAAGTGTGTCCAAGCTCTGTTGGCATTCTTCTGTCCATTGGAATTTTGAATCCTTTTTCAGTAGTCTTTCCATAGGCGCAGTGATCTTTGCATAACCCTTGATAAATTTCTTGTAGTATCCTGTATGTCCCAATGTAGTGCGCAATTGTTTGACTGAGTTGGGCACAAGCAAGTTAGCAATGATGGAAACCTTCACAGGATCCATCATGAGTCCTTGTCTGCATACAATGTGACCCAACAAAATACCAAAAGGAGCACATAAGATACATTTTTTCAAGTTAAGGGAGATCTAATACTGTCAACATTTTTCTAACATCATCCTTAGATTCCCTATATGGTTCTTTAGTAAACCAAACACAGTCCAGTCATCAAAATAGACTTCTAGAAACTTATGAATGAATTCTTTGAAAACAACGACAACGACTCTCGAGAAAATAGCAGGAGCATTTTTAATACCAAAGGGCATTACCATATACTGGAATGAGCCCCATTCAGTTGAAAAAGTGGTCTTATGGTGGTCCTCTGGATGTATTCTGATCTTATGGTATCCTGAAAAGCCATCAAAGCCTCTTGTCCTCCCACATTGTCAAGCACTTCATCTGTAAAGGGCATAGGAAATGGATCATGCGCTGATGCATCGTTGAGCTTGCGCAGGTCCACGCAGATTCTTATTTCACCTTTTGTCTTTTTCTCTTGTACCACCATAGGACTAATCCAATCACTTTCCTCTACTGGCTCAATGATACCAGCTGCGAGCATCTTATCAATTTCTTCTCTGACCTTTTCTTTATATCACGGGTTCAACCTATACGGGCGCTGTTTTACTGGCTTAGCATCCGGTTTCAGAGGTATGCGCATAACTCCTAAATCTCCTAGGATGCCTTTCGTTTCTGTAAACTTGGTAGGAAAGATATCCTGGTACTCATGTAGTAAATCTGCAATATGGCCAACAGTTTCATCATCCCAATAATCTCCTATAGAGGAAACCTTGGGTTCGGCCTCTGTACCAATGTTAATCTTTTTTAGCTTGATGTGTTCTGTAATGGCAGGGATATCAAGCTGAGGGCCTTCGACTTTGCGCGTCCCTTCTGACTCTGGAATATTGATGTTGCGAGGATCATCATCCTCTTCTCTGGTGGTGAAATTATAGCAATCCAAGGCATGTTCCATCTGGACAGCCCAATTTGGTTTAGAGCACTCTGGTAAAGGACATTGTCCAAATACCTTCTTTCTAATACACTTTAAAGTCTGATCAATGCTTGGATGTTCTGACTCAAAGCTGAAAGTGAGTTGTAAACTTTCAATCATGAGAGGCCAAGTGATAGTGCCTCTGCGCAATTCTGTTTTAGTGTACCAGTTCCTTGGAACAATATCCAAGGTGTGGATGAATAGGTGAACCCACTCATCTTTTGGAATATCTGACCATTGTTGAATGCATGCTTCAACGTGTGACCTGGGGTCACTCTGTCCATCGTATCTGTTATGTGGAATTCTGCCCTACGAATAAGTCAAAACTCCCTTAGGCTAAAGTAGGATCTAACTAACTCTAGGCTAAGAACAGACAAAACAAATGCAACCTTGAATCCCTAGATCTAACATACATTTCAGTATTAAAATGTTGAAGAGAGCAAAAGGATTTTAACTGACCTTATGTCCAAGTGCTCTGTCCTTGGTATTTGCTCCAAGCTCCAAGTCTTCACTAATGAACCTGTCAAAGAGTAACCAAAATACAAGTATGCACTAATCTCTAGCAATCTGAAACATGAGTCAGGATCTAAATCTGTGAAAGATACAAATCATATGATTAAAACAAGATTAACACAAATGATTTGGGAAAACAAGACAAGTTATTCCATTACAACTTGAAGATTACTTACAAAGGGTGCTTGATGTCCAAGCCAAACCTTCAACTCCAAGTATCTTCTCCTCTAGCTATCTCCACAATGCTGCAAGACCATAAGTTTTGTGCTCTCAAGAGTCCTCCCTCTTTCCAATGGCATGCCTCTCTTTTATAGTGAGTGGTGAGGTTAACCAACAAGAGAGATAGGTGGATCTAAGGAGGGATAAGTGGATCAGGGTTTCTAATCGAAGGAGATGAGTTGGGATCGAATCAAGGAACCCAATCTTCCATCATCTTCGAAAATCCAAGATCCCACAAGCCAAGGGCAAAAACTATTAAAAGGGTGCCGCGCTTTGCAAATGCTACAGGACGCGGCACTGTGCCGCGTTTTGTCAAGCTGGCAGAGCGCGGTAGTGTGTGGAAATAAAGTCCAAGGTGGGTCAAAACTTGCCAGGGTGGATTTACCTTCAAGGTTGACTCATCATCTGTCTCTTCTGTATGGTTCAAAACAGTAGGGAAAGTGTCGTCGAGATGTGTTGTGATGGGGATGCGACACTGTGAAACATAGAGGTATAACAGATGCCCCCTAAAGTGTGAGGTTAGAAGGGACTGATGGCCGAAAGACTTTACGAATAAAATGTGCAGAGATAGCATCGAGGAGAGCGACACTGAGCTGAAATGGAAACAAAGTGTTAGATATACCACCGAGGCGGGCATTCCCATGCTCGGAAACAAACGACTCAAAGCATGGCTGCCGACCAATACATTGCAGATCCATGAGTACTGAGATAATGTAAACTGTGGACAGATCATGGCTACTATGAACAATCGTAGATCCATGAGACAGTAACGACACAGCCACGACCAATACAATAAGTGGATCTGTGTGACAATACAAGAGGCATCTCCATCGCAGCCTGGGCGCAGTCAAGATACAGTGATGCACCCAGGGTCTTCTACCCAATCGCATAAAGATACGAATCTAACCATGTGATTACAAGATGTTGAAGTCGAACATGGAAGAAACCATTTGATTACCGGTCAATGATGTGGACTGTTAACAAATGCGAGGGAGATCACCAATAACGACAATGATTCCCAAGGTATCAATAGTACATCTCAACGAAATGCGAATGAATGAGTTGATGTCGAGCATCCGAGAGATTGCTTGATCAGAGGTCAATGAGGTGAACCTGCTGTCAAACACGAGGAAACCTGCCATTGAGGCATGCAGGTACCAAGGTACTAATGGTTGATTTCTAAGTCCAATTCCTGGATAGTGATTTGGTGTCGACAGGAATAGACTCGTCGAAGGTGGGCCATGATGATTCCCACATCATCGACACGAAATCGGCACATGTGATAGGATGATGAAGTAATGGGATATGTACTAACACAGCGGAGGCCTGACACAGTGAATGACTCGATACAATGCAACCCTTTGAGCATGTAACGGCATGTAACAAGACTTGGCAGCAAGAATTATTGATAAATAGAGGATAGACGTCAGATGAGTGGACTCGTGGCCAGGGAGACGACCCATGATGATGACTATGACTCAATGAAAAACGGACACCCAAATATAGACAAGAGATGGACACATGCCATGTTCAAAGGTAACGACTGACAAGCTGCCATAGATAAACTTGACTTGTTCCCCCATATTTCCCTGACATGATGGACGAGTACCTCTTTCTTGTTTTACGAGCTTGAAGAGGATAACAGATGCTCGGTGTAGCTCATCTTGTGGATGAGTCCAATCTCACATGTTTTGCGAACCTGAGAAAGGAGGGGTTCGTCCCAAAGTGGGTCCTTCGATGTTAATATTTTAACGAGCCCAAGGAAGGAAAACTCGGTAGTTTTTCATATTTAGAGAGCCTAAAAAACTTAAAGGAAGCTCCATAATGTACTTTTTCGTAAAATTTAGTCTCTCGATCCCGAAAAAGTGTAAAACGATTCCCGAGAGAACTCTCCCAGCCGAGATTGACTGAGGTATACCTTTCTCGTAAATAGTCTAGACGGGCCGAAAAAGGGGTAACCTATCACCGAATAGACGACCTTTCAAATACTTTTACAAGTGTGAAAGAGTCAAGATCACTTGGCAATCTTTTCAATTTTAAGGAGTCTGAAAAGAGCTTAACTATGGACTCCCGTGGTCTTTTTCGTAAAAATTAATTATTCTGGCCCGAAAGAAGAATAAAATACAACCAGGATAATACTTTCCTCATCGTTTAACGAGCATGAGTAAAGCTGACTGTACTCGACACCGTTTACTTGCGTTTGACAAGCACGACACAGGTGTGAAAGCGCTTGGAATCTTTTTCAAGTTTTAAATCCAGAGCACGAAAAAGATAAAGTGGGCTCAATATGAAGGTCAAACTACGAACAACTACCAGTATGAATGCATCCCATTTTTTACCGCAGATCCTGTCAATAAATGCTCAAAAATCGGGTATTAGTAATATGAATAAGGGTTTATTAATTTTGAAATAGTAATTAATTAATTAAAAAATGTGAAAAAATGCTATATAAAGCATGGTAAAAATAGAAATTACCATTCATTTGTAATTTTTACCCAAAGGAGACATTTTTACCCATTTTGGAGCAAAATTTCAAGGATCAATACCGAGAGTTCTGGGACACCATTTCGACCGCCGTCTGTGCCAGGTAAGGGTGCTTGAACCCCTCTTTCATTTCATGCAAGAAATTTTTACTTTCACCAGGGAAAAATTAATTTTTTGGCAAGCCCTTTTGGCAAGAATCGCCTGCCGTACTGCCGCGTGGGGCCCCTATCGTGAAACGCGGCACTGTTCAACAGTGCCGCGCTGTAACCTCAAAATGAGGCGCGGCACTGTGGACTGCCGCGCGGCAAGGTGCCCTCCAGGCGCGGCACGTGCGAAAATTAAGTTTGAAAAATCAATTTTTTCTCAAATTTTTGCTAGAATCAAGTTGTTAAATAGTCACTAATTACTTTGTTTACCTTTTTGCAGGGATTTGCAACTTGTTTGAGGCAAAATGGTGAGTTGGAAAGAGAGGGAGCATGAAACGGACGATTTTAGGCCCGAAAATGACTTACCCACCGTGACCGCATTGAGAGAATGTGGTTTGCTAAAGTTTTTCAAGACTAAAGGGATCCGCCAACAACCTAAGCTCCTTACTCACCTTATTCAATTGTGGGATCCTGATATCGAAGCTTTCCGAGTGGGAGAGCACGTGCTTGAAATCCAACTTGAAGACATCTACTTTCTTACGGGCCTCTCAAAAAGAGGGGCCCGGCCAAATCTTACCGGGTACAGTGCTTCAGACTCAAGCACGGATGATTTAATTGCTCGATATTGTCAGGTGGGTTCGAGTAAGAAGAGTGGGAAAGTGGCCATAAAAGAGGTCACAAATCTTCCTTTCAAAACTTTGCTATTCACTATTACACGTGCAGCAGGAAGCGTGAGCCCACATCAGGCGACCCGCACGCAGGTAAATCTCGCAGCAGAGTGCATGGGAGGAACGGTCTTCAACTGGTGTGATGCAGTGCTGTCCCATATGAAGGAACAGGTGCACAAATGTAGAACTGGGAAAAATACCCAGTTTGGCTATGGGAGTATCTTGGTCACTTTCTTCCTGGCAAGGGTGCCATTACTGCGTCCGCAGATATCTATGCATCCTCGCCCACCTACTGAGCCATGGATGGCTCGATGGAGCGACTATGCCGGGCGCCTTGGAGGGCCTCAGCGGCTAGCTTTTGGAGAGGACTTCTTCTCTTGGCTAGAGGAGCAGATAGTCATGATCGACGACTATCCCTATTTAGGGGTAGATTTCCGCGAGGATATTGACTTGGCTTTGCCAGAAGATGATGACTGGGACAACTCTGGTATGACCTTCATGGATATGTATTTTTCTTTTTGAATATTTAATTTTTAATGCTTTTTTAGAATGTGTAAAAGACTTCTAATGTATACTCGCATGCATGTTGCAGATCGTGGACCACAGAGGCCAGCTGGATACTCTCCACTGCGTCGTGGCGGTGTAGACCGTCAAGCTGATCCTGTCGAAGAAGAAGATGAAGATGAGGCAGGAGGTGTCCGGGACATTGAGAGGAACCTGCAGGGATTGACTCATGGCATCCCTGCTATGCGGATGGATGATGTCCCCTACCACCTCCAGAGGCATACCGTGGGTGTACCTGGACGTATTAGTCAACTTCTTCGCAAGGTGGTTCGAGCTGTGATGTGTTACCACCATCAGCAGGAGGAGTCCGATGAGGGACATGATAGGTCTCCTAGATCTCCATAGATGGTCTTTAGATCTTTTTGCGGCATGTACACGATATGTAGGCTTTGAGGGCCAATTTTTTGTATATGGGATTTGATCCCCAATTTTGTCTTTGACACAGACTTTATGTATTTTGAAAAAAACACTTTTTATATACAGTGATATGGACCTATTTATGATCTAAATACTTACAATGACTTGTGCATTTTATTTTTTATGATGTGTTTTATGTATGGGCAAGATGCCAGTCCAAAACGTAATTGGCCAATGAATCGGCAATATAATTGAATTCTCTCGGTATATGTTGATATATGATAAAATCAAATGACCGTTCCAAGAGACGTACTCTTCGAAATAACCGAAGCAATGTAGGATCGCGAACTGTGTAAACACGGTTTAGATGAGAGACCACGAGTTGGGAGTCTAAAAAGACCGATAAGGAGTTAATCCCAAGTGAAGCAACCTCTGTCAAGAGACCAATGACTGCATGGTACTCTGCGATATTGTTGGTTGCGGGACCCAAACAAATGGCTCCTGAATAAATCAACTCGCCAGTGGGGGAATAGATCACCCATGCTGCGGAAGCGAGATTCCGGGTATGTCGGCTTGTACCGTCAGCGAATCCAAAGTAGGTAGACATCTGCGCATAAAGGCACGAGTCAAAGTAAGAGTAGATACATAAGATCCACGCGCACACTAAAAATAAAGCAAAAAACAAACTAAGTACATTATGTACAAGAAGTAACCCGCGTGGGGTAACCTCATGCGTAGAAACGCTTGAGGTATAGCCCGTTGCGGGGCCGTGCCAATGGCGTACCATCACAGTCGACTAGTTCATAGGCTCCTTTTTCTAAGACACGTTTTATGATGAAGGGGCCGTACCACATAGATTCAAGCTTGCCTTTTCCAAGTTTGTCATGCATCTGATCATATGTAAGTACAAGGTCACCCTCATTAAAGATCCAAGGTTGAACGGATTTGTCATATTGAGCTTTGACGCGTTTTTTGTGAGCTTCATTAGCCAAAGCGGCGTCGCGGCGGGTTTCATCTAGCTTGGCTAGGTATAGAAACCGTTCTTCTTCGGAAGTAGTGTGTGGGAGTAGCTCTATGGCTATCTTGAGTGATGGAATTTCACATTCAATCGGGAGAATGGCTTCCAGGCCGTACACCAATTGAAATGGTGTAAACCCAGTAGCACTTTTCACTGAGGTTCGGTATGCCCACAGTGCTGAGAACAGAGCTGAGTGCCAATTGGATTTTTGGATACCCACAATGCGCTGAATCATTCGTTTCAGGACCTTATTGATGGCTTCAACTTGGCCATTAGCTTGTGGGTAATACGGGGTTGAGTTTTCATGGCGAAAACCCAGTTTGGCACTTAGTTCTTCGATCATATGATTCCTAAAATGGGAACCATGGTCGGTCACAATAGACTGTGGGACACCGAATCTAGCTATGATATGATTGAATATGAACTGCGCTGCTGTTTTGCCGTCTTCAGCATACGTAGGCATCGCTTCAGCCCATTTTGTAAAATAGTCCACAGCTACTATGACATAGCTATGCCCCCCGGCTGAAGTGGGCTTACAGTGCATAAAATCAATGCCCCATTTGGAGAAGGGGCCGACGGCAATGACAGGATGGAGTGGAGCAGGGTGCGAGCGTGCTTTGCTATGAAAGAATTGACATGGCGGACACTTCTTGACTGTTTCAATGCAGTCTTTGAAAATCGAAGGCCGCTCGCAATATTTTCTGGGCCGTAGCCATCCCAGAGAGATGACCACCACATGCTCCAGCGTGGCAGTCGTTGAGAACGCGTTCCGCCTCATCTAAGGTCAAACAGCGTCGAAGGACAGTGTCGACACCACGCCGATACAAAGTATCGTTCACTATAAGGTAGTATTTTGCGTGATGTCTGATACGTCGTCGTTCATCGCGGTTGAGGTCGGGACGGAAGCGTTGGGTTTGGAGATATAAGAGAATATCCCCATACCACGGATCAGACGTGCTAATGAGGAACAATGATTCGTCGGGAAGAGAATCAATGGGCTCGGGTTGCTCAGTAGCACGGGGCAAGTGACAAATTAACTCAGCGAAGACCAGAGATTTCTTAGACTTGGCTTTGACAAACTCCAAGTCAAACTCTTGAAGGATGACAATCCAACGGGAGTACTTGCCCCCAAGCACTTGTCGTGTGAGGATATAGTACATCGGATTGAAATCGGCGATGACGGTGGTCCGACGGAGTAAGATGTAGTGACGGAATCTCTGGACAGCAAACACTGTTGCCAGAGCCAGTTTTTCAACATGTGAGTAGCGAGTTTCAGAGTCGAGGAGACTCTTGCTGAGGTAGTACACCACATGTTCTATGCCGTTGTGGTCTTCCTGGACTAACACCATACCAATGGTGGAAATCAAGGCTGCAAGATAAAGGATGTAGTCCTGTGTGTAATTCGGGGGTTGAATCACAGGATCTTTGGTTAAGGCTGCCTTTAAATTATCAAAGGATCGTTGGGCTTCATCATCCCATATGAAGGGAACATTTTTCTTGAGAAGCCGCATGTAGCCTTTTGTTATCTCAGACAGATTACAGATAAAACGGCGTAGAAAGTTTGCATGCCCTTGCAAACATTGAAGTTCTGGAATATTGGTAGGTGAAGGCAGGGCTATGATAGCTGCTACCTTTGCGGGATCTAGACGTATCCCGTCTTTGGAGACTATGAAGCCTAACAGTTTTCCGGCTTCTACACAGAAGACGCACTTATGCGGGTTCAAACGTATATTGTAGCGCCGGCACCTTTCGAAAATGGCACTCAAGTGATCTGGATGTTCTTCCCGAGTTCGAGAATGAGCGGGAAGGTCATCGAGATATGGCTCTACGATATGTTTGATGTCATGAAATGCGTAGGACATCGCCCGTTGGAAAGTTGCCCCGGCATTTTTGAGGCCAAAAGGTAACTTCCGATATGCAAAGATCCCCCAAGGGCAGATAAAGGCCGTTTTGTGCTGGTCGGCTGGGAGGATATCGATCTGATTATAGCCAGAAAAGCCATCCATAAATGAAAAGATAACACTTCCGGCACAGTTATCGATGATCTGGTCAATAAACGGAGTTGGGTAGTTGTCCTTGGGACAAGCTTTGTTCAAATCACGGTAATCAACACAGACTCTGATCGTTCCCTGTTTTTTGGCTACAGGGACGATGTTGGATACCCATTCTGTCAATGGGACAGGATAGATAAAACCAGCACGCAAAAGTTTTTCAACTTCTGCTTTAATGGCGGCTGCCTTACGAGGATGAACGGGTCGAAGCTTTTGCCGAACAGGTCGGGCGCCAGGAAAAGTTGGAATTTCGTGGACCACAATCGACGGGTCGATTCCTGGCATCTCTTCATAACTCCAAGCGAAAACATCGCGGAAAGTTTTAAAGTAGGCATTATAGAACTCCGTCTCGAGAGGAGTACATGTTTTTCCAATGTGTACATTTTCCACGATACCAGGCTTTACTGAAATGTCGATGGGAGTGGTTGCCATAAGATTGGCCAAGTTGCCTTCAGAAAATACTTCGTCGAGGGAAGTGGGGAACTTGGTTTGAACCATCCCAAGTGAAGCACTGGATTTGGTATCAGGCTCAAGTGACTGAATGGTGGGGAATGAAGATCGATGATGAAAATCTCCCCATGGTGGCTCATTGCCGCACATAACCTCTATGATTGATTCGTCAGTAGGAAAAATCAAGTTGAGAGGATCAAACAATGGTGGGCGTGTATGAGTTTCAGTCGAGAGCTGTGCCACTTTGTGATCAGTAGAACAGTCGACCCAATCTGTGGCTGATTGGATCGCGTCATATGCTGCAAGGTTTCTGTTCAAAGGCATGGAATTGCAATAGCCTTGGATCTGAGTAGGACTCGGGATCACCCATGAGTCATCGGATGGGGTGACATGCGATGAAATCATGTTGACTGGTTGAAGATGGGTTCCCAGCTCTGGAAAAACTCCAATGAGGGATGAATCCTTCATGAGACCAACACCTACGTCTTGGAACCGGTACCGAGGTTGATCCAGTAACGAAACGGTATTGGCGGAGTTCGGATGGGAGTCTGGGATACAGTAAGCCAATTGATCAATAGTGACAATTTTCCCTTCATGAGGAAATTGTACAATCCGGAAGACTGTAGATGCTATGGCAGTCATGGCATAGAACCAGTTCCGACCAAGTAGGAGGTTGTAATCCAAAGGTGCATCTACGACTTCGATGTGTACGGATACTGTTTTGCCCCCCAGTTCAACACCGATTGAGGGGATGAGTCCATATGGTTGAAAACCATGTCCATCAAACGCTCTAAGAGTAGTGGGAGAAGTTGTGACCTCAGGCGAGCCGAGGGCTCTCCAACAGTTCAAAGACATAATCGACGTGGAAGCACCCTCATCTAACACTGTGCGGTGGATAACATTTCCACGGATTTTCGTATGCACCTGAAAGGCTAACTGGTGAGAAATCCTAGGTTTAGCGTGCTCCAAGTTAAACATGATGGAGTTTGAAGTATCTGGGTCCAGTGCCCCCAATGCTGAAAGTAGGGTTCTACGCTGCGTGGGGCAGTGTTGGAGAACCTCGAGAGTTGACATAGCGCAAGGTGCTTGAGCCAAATCTTCAACAATGTTGTAGTTTTGGGCAGCTCGCGCATTCGGATTGAATGTCGCCTTTCGTATAGTGCCCTTGGGTGGGCGTAGCACTGTGTCCATAAGTGGTCTCTCGATATGGAGGTGACCATTAGGGGGGGGAATAGGAATCGGATCTTCAACAGGAGACTTGCCTTTGGCTGTCTCCGATTGTTTGGTTGAACTTGGAGGATTGTCATACGTCTTTGAACGAGTGGTGATATTAATCTCCTCATTACTTGTCATTAGGATCTCGCGGTTTGTGGACGTCTCTCCACGGGAAGGATTGGTCGGGTTGCCCCCTTGTGGGGATTCTTGGGCAACCATTTGCTGTTGCTGTTGGGGGAAAGGGTCAGTTAGCACTGCCGGTCTAGAGGATCCTTTAACGAACTTATGGACCTCGTCCTTGTAGGGACAGTCACGCGTATAATGATCATCTTGACAAATCAAGCAGGGAAACTTAGCTTTCCGACGTGGTTTTTGATCATTCTGGGTAGGTTGTGGTTTGGGGTTCTCCTGCTGGTTCTTTTTAGGTTTACCACGATTGTTTTTCTTCTTTCCTCCAGATGGTTGTGATGTAGATTGGACTGCATTCACTTCGGAGGAGACAGCAGGGGAAGTGGAAGCTTTTGAAGCGGCCTGGGTAAAAGCGGGGGAAGCAGAAGCTTGTTGCCCCGTCAAGTTGGTGGCAGGCTGATCTTTAACTGAACCAACGATACCATCAATGGGTGGTTCAGTAGTAGGCTTTGTAGGATCAGTGTGAATGCGGGAAGCATGTGGAAGAAGTTCATGTAAAGTACCGGATTGAGTATATACTAAATCCATGTATTGTGCTGCCGAGATGGCTTGTTCTTCCGTAACAGGTCCGCGCATAGCAATATCTCTGGCTATGGGAGGCAAAAAGGATTTTGTAAACCAATCAGCAAGTAGCTGATCTGGAATAGGTGCCTTTATTAGCCTACGGCGTCTTCGCCACTCGTGGATGTGATCCGAGATGTGTGTGGAAGTGGTTTGACGCAGTGAAGTTAGCAGTTCTGTTCCAGTCTCATATCGGATGGGAAGCTGGAAATGTGTCAGAAACTGCATAGCCAAAGTATTGAAATCACGAAAAGAGTGCTGTGGCAGCTCGATATACCATTTTGCTGCCGTTCCGGTAAGCGTACGTTGGAAGAGCCGAAGTCGGATGGAATCATCCATCAAGGAGTTTGATGAACACCAAAGATGGAAGGTCATCACGTGGTTCTTGGGGTCTTCCCCGGGCTTAGCATCGAACTTGGGAATGTCCGATGGTAGTTTGGCTAGGATAGGTGGCCAGTGAGGTTCATGCCATATAGGATCGTTAATAAGCCTCGACAAATCAGGTAGATCAAGTGTGGCCAAGAAAGGAAGTTGACGGTTGGTCTGCGGGTATGAGTAATAACCATGCGGTGTAGAGAACCCTGGAGGGCCCTGCATAGCATGCTGCTGTGTGTTATACCCATATGCGTTTCCCGCGGGATACTGCTGGAAGTTCTGTGGATAATAAGCCATCTGGTTAACCGGTTGATTGTAAGCAACCGGTTGGTAAGTGTTCTGCTGAGTGGGTATGGGACCTTGAGGTTGTTGATACCCAGGAATAATTGCTGTTCCTTGTTGGGAAAAAGTTCCTTGGAATTGTTGTGTTCCAGGGATGTTGCCACCATACTGTGTAAGTGGAGGATTTCCCATAACAGGGTTGGGGGGTGGCTGCGACGGTGGTGTCCATGGAAGACTCGTTCCTGCTTGAGGAACTAGTGGAAATTGGAGTGATGGGTTCCATGGAGTTGTAGCAGCTGAAGGGTAAGGGAAACCAGAATTCAAGTTGGGGGAAATCTGGGATTGCCCCCCAGCTTGGTTCCAGTTTCCGAAAAGTGAGTACCCCCCACTCTGTGGGATTTGATGATCCCAAGAAGGAAGCATACCTGACGGGGGTGGTTGAGAGTAAGGTCCGGTTGGAACACCGGAATAAGGTTGCCCACTGCCAGGTGGATTGTACATACCGAACTGAGTAGACGCTGCTGGTTGGGAAACTAGTTGGAGCGAGCCAATAGGTTGTCCGCCAACAGTTAGGTTGGATGGCCCTATGTGAGGAGGTTGTAGACTGGGAAGTGAATTCCCAGCAAAAGGTTGTCCTCCGACTGGTTGGGTTGATGGCCCACCAGTTGGAGGTTGTTGACTAACAATGGGGTTCCCAACAAAAGGTTGCCCCCCAGCTGGTTGGGTTGATGGCCCACCAGGGAGGGTTTGTAAGTTGGAGTTAGGGACCATTGCAGTCGGTTGTCCACCTCCTGAAATAGTATAAATGGTGGCTGAAGGTGATCCTCCGGTCGAAACGGAAGATCCAGCAGTATGACTAGGTGTTCTTCCGCCGCTAGCCAAATATGATAGCATGGATTGGCCAACGGCGCCAAAAGTACCGATTAGCGGAGGCGGTCGTCCGTATTGGACAGGTGAGGACGAAGAAAAAACTGGGTTATCCCTCATAGAATGTGCACCAAACATTGGTGATGACAGCAAATGTGGGGAATTTAGCCCAGGGGTATCAGCGTCGTCCATCACGTGTTCGATAATAGGAGGACCATCGAGAACTGGGTCCGAGTTCATATCCTGAAAAAGATTTTGGGTATCCGGCAGGAACCTAGGTGTAGTAAAGTCCGAAGGTCCTGAGCCGTCTGCAAAGGAATGATGAAATTCTGTGCTAGACGGAACGTTGGGATCCCTATAGTCAGAAGGACGAGAAACAGGGGGGTATCTAGACGCTGTCGAAAGCATTTGCTCTGTGTTGCGTCTAAATTGTGCCGATGCTAACGGAGAGTTCGCTAGGCTAACCATACTAGACTGGATGGAAGCCATAATTTCGTGTCCCGGTGGGATGTTGGGTAGATGAAAAGTGCGAGGTACGTTGCTAGAAGAACTTGTCTCCTGAGGATGAACACTGGGTGACGTAGTAATAACAGGCGGAAGTTCCGTCTGGGAAGTAATGAATCCATAATCAGGTTCAAAAGGTGTGTCAGGTAGACGAGTATCTTCAACGATCTCAACGTAGCCGCCTGGGACTGAAATTAGGCCAGGTATGTCCTGGTCAGACCCTTCTGTGGTGCCAATAGATCCGTCTATATCATCGTGGAAAGTGTCTGATGGACGAGAAGTGTTGGCATCCGGTAGAAGGATGACCTCTGGTCTAGTACTCTGGGTCGTGCTAGGTTCAGCTGCTGTAACTGTGCCCACTGTTACAGATAAATCTGGGATGACAGTGGGTGAGGTGACAGTGGAAGCCTCAGACATGCTAGTGGTCATAGAAGCTGCAATGGATTCTGAGACTGTGCTGTGTGTGGCAGTTACAGGCGTAACTGAAGATGTTGTACGGATCGGCGGTGGGATGTTGCCTCGACCAGCACCGCGGCCAGGAGGAGCAGGAATGCGTGATGCAGGCGGACCAGAAGTCCGTGGCGGTGGTGGTGGTGGAGGGCTTAGGCCCTGTTGTCTTCGTGATCTTCGTTGTTGATCTGACATGATGACAGGAAAATGAAAATCGGAGGCAGTACCGTAAACAAAGAACTCAAAAACTCTAATGCAGCCGAGTGTGCAAAAGAGGAGCTAGAAAAAGCAAGGCTCACAGGCCAAAAAAGCAAGCTCAAAAATCTATACTGAGACCGGTGTCTCAATAAGCGAGCTGATCAACAAAAATGGCCAGAATGCCAACAAGCAGTCCCTACAAAGAAAAAATGACCCTCTACAAAGATGAGACGCCAAGCAAACTCCTAACTAAGAGCTGGAGACCTCAACAGGCTGTATCCTTCGCAAGGTGATGAAATCCAAGTCGAACAATACAACATGAGAGACCGATATAAGAAGGATATCCCTCTACCGAAAGGGATCCTGGGTAAAAGAGCCCTAGTAGAATAGATACTAAGCCACCTCGTTCATGACACGTCGGAAAAGGTTTTGGGCACTTCAGCCTTCCGAAGAAGACAGCGATCGATGTTTCCTTAGGGCTAAGTGGAGTGCGGTATTCCACAGAGTCCGTCCGGTTCTCAATCTCGCGGCCATTTAACCCCTGAACAGTTAGAAATAGTCAGGAGGCCCCTCCACAAACTGGCTGTGACCGTGTCAATAAGTACTAGAGGATTTTAGTTCCCTAAAGACAACGACTATGTCTCAGATGAAAAATGACAAGGGGGAATTATTTTGATGCCTATCCCCGGTGTCCTACCTAACTACCAAATTCTTTTGATTTCCTCAAGTGAGGTTAAAGTTGGTTTAATTAGGGTGATTAATTTTAGTGGCTGTCTTTACTCAATCGGGTAGTGGACGTGAGACTTGATGGTGTTATGACGACTCAAACCATGCAAATGAGAATGAATCATAAACAAGCCTTTGTCTTCGATGAAATCTAGCTAAGGTAAAGATAGAGGTTCTTCGATCCAATATGCATAACAACTTTCACAAGCAATCAAAGTAAAAGATTTTTCTTTTCTTTTCGATTTATAAACCAAGCCAAGCTGAAGTAAACACGCTTTTCAATGCATTGATTTTACAATCTACAATGCTTCTATGATGAGAATTTTTATGGCAAAATTAATGGTTCATTTCCCTATGCAAAATGCTACTAGACTTTTTCAATTTAAACAACAAATTTGCTCTCAACCAATGATCTTTTTAATTTACTGAAAATGATAATGACAATATGACTGTAAAACTACAGTGTTCAGTAACAGAAGACAGTGGTGTTGAGTTGGTTGTGGGGAAAAGCCAAGTCAAATGCAATCAAATTGAAAAATGACCAATATGTCAAAAGTGCCACTTAATTCAATCAATCAATCAAGCTCACAAACCATGTAATAAGCAGACCAAACAGACTGGAAATTAACCAGGATGCTAACAGGCAACAGTAAAGACTATCTGAGGCAGGGAGAAACTCAGGAAACCAAGCAAAAATTAAGAAAAATTTACCTACTTGCAGACACTACCGCGGGCTATAGACTGTCTGAAGCGCGGCACTGTGTAACTGTCGCGCTGGTATGAATGCCTAGGACGCGGCACTGTGTAAATGTCGCGCTGGAAGTGGTTCAGAGGGCGCGGCACTGTGGCAAGAGGGAAAAAAAAACGCAACTGGAAAAGAAAAAATCAAGTTTTCAGGGTTGTTGCTAACCCAGGGGACTCAGTAATAAAACAGGGAGATAAATACTGCGAGGAGGGGTGAATAAGGGTCAAAAAAGACCAAAATTCAAGGTGGTTTGAAGTGCAGCAAAAGACTGATAATTCAAAGATAAATGACTGTGAATTTGAACCAATCAAGCAGTAATCAAACCCAGCGGAGTCGCCATTCTTGTTATGTGGAATTCTGCCCTACGGATAAGTCAAAACTCCCTTAGGCTAAAGTAGGATCTAACTAACTCTAGGCTAAGAACAGACAAAACAAATGCAACCTTGAATCCCTAGATCTAACATACATTTCAGTATTAAAATGCTGAAGAGAGCAAAAGGATTTTAACTGACCTTATGTCCAAGTGCTCTGTCCTTGGTATTTGCTCCAAGCTCCAAGTCTTCACTAATGAACCTGTCAAAGAGTAACCAAAATACAAGTATGCACTATTCTCTAGCAATCTGAAACATGAGTCAGGATCTAAATCTGTGAAAGATACAAATCATATGATTAAAACAAGATTAACACAAATGATTTGGGAAAACAAGACAAGTTATTCCATTACAACTTGAAGATTACTTACAAAGGGTGCTTGATGTCCAAGCCAAACCTTCAACTCCAAGTATCTTCTCCTCTAGCTATCTCCACAATGCTGCAAGACCATAAGTTTTGTGCTCTCAAGAGTCCTCCCTCTTTCCAATGGCATGCCTCTCTTTTATAGTGAGTGGTGAGGTTAACCAACAAGAGAGATAGGTGGATCTAAGGAGGGATAAGTGGATCAGGGTTTCTAATCGAAGGAGATGAGTTGGGATCGAATCAAGGAACCCAATCTTCCATCATCTTCGAAAATCCAAGATCCCACAAGCCAAGGGCAAAAACTATTAAAAGGGTGCCGCGCTTTGCAAATGCTACAGGACGTGGCACTGTGCCGCGTTTTGTCAAGCTGGCAGAGCGCGGTAGTGTGTGGAAATAAAGTCCAAGGTGGGTCAAAACTTGCCAGGGTGGATTTACCTTCAAGGTTGACTCATCATCTGTCTCTTCTGTATGGTTCAAAACAGTAGGGAAAGTGTCGTCGAGATGTGTTGTGATGGGGATGCGACACTGTGAAACATAGAGGTATAACAGTATCTGCGCAAAACTCCTGCTGTAGTCTCTTGAAATATGCGCAGTATCAACCTGCGATAGTCTGGCCATGTGTCGATATTTTCTTTATGCACACCCCACCATCTTGCGGGTGTAGCGCGCAGTGCTACATCCAATGCTTGTATGCGCTGCTCATCTGGGATTTCTTGTTCATATGCATGTATGAATTCACTTACTCCAGTTAAACCATCAAATATTGGAGTGTTATTCAATTCTGTGCCAATCCATCGAATGGATTTAGTCATCGTGGCGCAACACCTTGCAGAAACCTCATGTGAGCGATTCTGCCAGTTTTCCATTCCTGCTTCCGAATCTGATGTACACGAGCTATCACATCGCTAGCTGATATGGCCGTCTGCTGTGGGATTGACATAATCATTATGACTAGCAGTCATCTGATACAAACTTTCCATGTGGCGCACTTCTTCTTCTGCTCGAATGGGTTCAATATACCATGGTCCTTGAAGGGGATCAAGTGGTGCAATGACCCTAATCTGGTCATCCTCAAAGGTCATCTGTCTTTTCTTCAAATTAATTACAGCTAGATTATCAAATGCCCAGTCTATGCCTAAAAGTGTTGGATAAGGTCTACTGTCATCCAGAATTTTGATTACTTCAAAGTTTGCAGAACTTCTTACTCCCTCAATATCTATGGGTACATTGGGTAATCTGCCCAATGGAGAAACTTGTTGCTGATTTGCTAGTCTTAGGTGGATAGGAGATCTGATAAGCTAAGGGCTACCCATCTGTTCCCATGTCTGCATGGTGAGAACATTAACTTCTGAGCCTAAATCCAGAATGACTTCATCCATTTCAAATGCTCCAATCTGTGCTGTGAGTCTCATCTCTCTTCCAGTTCTAGCATGACTCCTGATCTGATGAACAGCACGCTGCAGTGTATTCATCGAAGCAGATTGTTGACACTGATCCAACAGGTGTTGGAGTTCCATAGTTGCTTTTTCATTGCGCAACAGCTTTAAGCAGCTTCTTAGGAAAGCATGAACACTACCTAGTGTATCCTCCTCATCAGGCCTTCCAGATGTAGTGGCCTGCTCTCGTACCAGGTTCTCTTATCGTGGCACATACGGTCTGATGTCATTGTGTGGTAATGCAACAAAACTTGAAGCTCGTGGATATGAGAAATACTCTTGAGCTTGCTTGAAGGCTTCTTTTTGCTTCTGTAGGTCAAGCGGGGATGGTTTAATATTAGCGCGACGCACCCATTGTGTCACTAGATTTCCAGTTCCCGACTCTGGCACACCAGTGGTTGTACCACTGTGCGTCACTATATTAACTGTGGGATCTGGTTCTCTTTTTTCTGCTGTAATCAACTGAATATTCTGGTTAACTTGTGGCTTCTTTTCTTGTATCTTGGCCATCAACTGAGGGCATTCTTCAATGACATGATCATAAGATTTACAGTATCTGTAGGTGGTTGTAGGGTTTTGGAAATCCCTTGCATAGTGGCCTTGAGCTCCATAGTTATAGCAAGTGATATGTCCTCTTCCATGACCAAAACCTGCTACACGTCCTCCACCCCTGTAATTTCCTCCCAGGCCTTCGCGAGCTGGGTCATACTGCGGACCTGCTGTGGGCCCCTGTGGTTCTGACTGTACTCTATAAACATCATGTTTTCTTTCTATCATAAGCTCATGTGCTCTGCAATTGTTCTCATCATGGCCTACTGATTTATAGAAATTGCAATATAGATTCTTTGGAGTTTGTACATATTTCTGTAACAAGTAACACTCTTGTGGTATGTGGCCTCTAGTTCTACAGATTTCACACCAAGGCCCCTGAGCCTGTGGTAAAGGGTTAGGTGCTCCAGTTGCAATATAATCTATGAAAACAGGACAATGATCCTTTGAATGTCCTTGTGCTCTACACTTTGTACACCAAATTTCTTCTTTGACATCCTTTCCTTTCTTAATATCATGCACTTGCAAGGTTAGGTTTTCTATTTGGTTCTGCAACTGCGCAACATCGTTGCTTGTTCCAGCAATTGGTGAAGCTTCTAGTTTCATAGCCATCTCTAGAGCTTGTTCTTGGGTAGTGAGATTCTGTTGCATAAGAGGAAGTCTAATATGAGGAAGCAGCGCAGCAATGAACCATTCCTTATGCTACTGCAGTGCAAACTCAAAGCTTACTTGATCTATCAAGGCTTTGAACTTCTGGTCAAAGTCCCATACTGATTCTATAGGTAACTTTTTTATGTCTTTGAGTTCTTTTATGCACTGTGATTCTGATTTAGGTTTCTTGAATTCCTTAATCATAGCACTTCTTACATCAGCAAGCGTCCTATTCTCTGTTGCTGAGTATTTCATAAACCAAGTTAAGGCTCTCTCTCTTAGTGTGGTTGCTAACTGAACCAGCTTAACATCATCATCATTAATTTGCTTAATCATCCAAATGGCTTCACATAGGAACCAATGCTGTTCAGGGTCTTCTAGCCCTGTTCCTCTAAAGGTTGGTAGCTTCATGTCATCACCCATCCTTCTTGCACTAGGTTGATGTGGAGGTGTTGTGGCACTTCCTCCGGGATGGTTAAACAAAGGTGGGGCTGAGGTACTAGAAGTACCATGCGGGCTACTAGAGGGTGTTACTGCGGAGTTATCATGAGCCCCGTCTGGCTTTTGCCGTGTAAAAGGGTGATAAGGGATATGAGCACTCCCTTGTCTCTCTATATGGCTCGCTCTACGAGCTCGACTATCTCCTAGGCTAGACTCAAAAGAATGCTGGTCGAGGCCTACTTTATACCATTTTCCGCTACGAGTGCAACCAATAACTTCAAGATCACTATCAGAATTTGCAGACATTACTTATCTATGCTATTCATCGGAAGCTATGCATAGTTTTCCTTTTTCATATAAGAGCATTTTAATCCACAAGTTCAGAGAATTTAAGAACTTACCCCTGTATGCTTTGAAGAAGCTCCTCTCAGCCTCGTTGAAGCTCTTTCTCGTATCTACTGCAAACTCAGTGATGAAACCTTCCAGCAGACTTTTCAACCAAAAGTCTACTGCGCGGGACACAGGATTATCTACCCGCTTCACAATGCTAACCAGCTCAGGCGTCCAAACGATAGGTCGATTAACATGCACAGTGGGTTCAGTATGTGCTAGCTTGGATACCCACTCATGCAACTCGATTGCAAATGTTACAAAGAAGATTTCGTGAAGGTCAGTATAAATATGCTTCTGCAACCAGTCCTCCGTCCGAAGCCTAAGGCTTCTATTTTCACATTCAGCGAACTCTCTAGCCTTTGAATCAAACCAGTCTTGAATTTCTTTAGCTGTTGGATTCCAACACCACATTGCCTTCAAAATAATAGGGTTAAAGCCGGTAAAATTATATAATAACGACATGTTGATCATGTGAAGGTCTCATAGGACTAGCATGGCTAAGGTATTTTAGTTGGAAAGAATAGAGATATGGTGTCGATATTTTCTTAAAATTCTAAATGACCATAACTTCGGGATGAAGTTTCTTGAAGGGTGGGTGTATGTAATGCCCCATATATTGACAGTTATTAATTAAAAACTCTAATGTGAATTAGCTTAGCATTGTATTTTCTTATTATCTGTTTGACGAAGGTAGATTGATTAAGATGATTGTTATGTGCACATGTGGACTCCCTTGAGGTTGTATGGTAAATGGAATTTACTGTTTAACTTATTAATGGCAATGGATATGTTATTTCATATTGAACACACAAATTGAATATAGAATATCCATATGTGGAATGCTAATTTAGTTGTTTGCAAAAGTACTTACATGATTATTTGTAAATGTTGTATTAGTGATATGGATTAACACTTGAAAGAGTTGGGTATGGCTATATATATGTTTCATGTTAATGATGAACTATTCCACATGTTGATTGGCTATGAGATAGGCGGATTCCTATATTGCCAAGGGGCACGAGATGTATTGAACATCATGAGTATAATGATGTTATATCAAATTTCATGCTATTTAATTGTGAATTCCAATATTTCTATGACTTGCGAGTGAGTGTGGGTTTTGACAGGAACTACGACTTTCCCAAAGTGGTTGTTCAATGATGAGACCCCTTAGATCAGTAATGGAATAGTATGGTTGATGTAGGTGTTGACCCTAGTACTATCAGGGGGGTGGAGGCATTTCCCACCATTGAACCTCCGAAACCCAGAGTTGTGGGAGGGTTGTGCTGATCATGCTCCCGTGGATGTGGGATGATGACCAGTGGGTACCTACTGGGGAAGCTTGGTCGATGTGGTTGATCGACACTTTCGCTTATGGATTCTATACGTGGTCATACGCATAGTCAAGATTCCATGGTATATTCCAGCAAAGGATGGGATGGTGAGGTCAGGATCTAGAAGTAGTGATGATTAGGTGGTTGGATTACTAATGGGATGGATGGGACCAATGATGGATTGGATGGTGTTCTTGATTGCTATTAACCATCATGATTATATGCTTGATTTCATCATTATGTTTATGTAATTTTGTCTTATTGATTATGTATGAATGATTATGAATGATGAATGATGAATGATGAATTGTTTAATTGTACTTGTATATGTTGTTTGAGAGCATGTAATAGTGATCTATTAGGAGCATTAAATGTGATTATTAGTACCCATGCTTAAGACATGTGCACTGGCCATGCTTACGCCAATTCGTGAGTACAATACTATGATTAGTTGATCGATGAATAAATTAATATGGTTATATTAGCTAATAGTATATTGGTTGATGAATTGTTGAAAGTATTACTTGTGTGTTGAAAGTATGAGTTTGTTGACTTGTCAAATATGTTTTAGATTTACATAAATTGATTGTATTATTGAATTACATATATAATTATATACATATAATATAAATTATGTCATAGTATAATATAGTATATGAAAATATCTTATTTGACTTATGAATGAAAGGATAATATAAATAAATGGATAGATAGGATTTGCACAAATTTTTAGAAAAGGGTTGTCATAGTTGCATTAAGAAGGGAGCATGACAAGTAAGACTTTGCAACCATATCTATTAATATTTTAATTATTTAAATCAAATTGCTATATTTTTTCTAGAAAATGAATTTATTGATTGTTGACTATTATTTTTGGAATTTATTGATGGATGAGGAGGATGATGAGGAGTTTGGAAGAGTTGGAAGAGTTTGAGAACTCTTGGAAGATTTGATACATAGCCTACTAGTGCATCACTATTCTGTTCTCTGAGGGTCTCGGGCATGGAGGGCCAGGAGGCCATTTGGATGGCTTCCTGGGGCTAGGGAGCCAGCTAGGCCCCTAGTTGCTTGGGAGGTAAAACCATGGTTCCACTTTGGGCAATGAAGATAGAAGAAACACATCGATGGGAGATGGAAGCTTGCTCAATTTGGACTCCATCACCATTCTTATAATGAGGTATTTTTCTTGTGACTTTAAATTTTTTATATGTTGTTGTAAAATTCTTATATGATGCTATTATAACATGATTTCTATGATATGTCATGTGATGTGAATTGCTAATGTCTTATTTGAAATTCCTAAATGATTGGACAGGTAAATAGAGTAGTTTGTGTTTTTATTACAAATCTTAAACAACATTGAAACATGAAATAAGACTCAAATATTAATGAACCTTGATGGGTCTTACAAGAAAAGAGATGATTAAGCAGGCTATGAACTCGCTTCTTTAAAAGAAGTATTTCAAGTATAGCTAGCATTCCTAGAAGGTTTATCTCGGGTATGTATTTCTGAAGTGAGTAAGGAGCTAGCCTAAATATTTATATGACTTGATCTTTAGTAATCATGAGCTTACATGATCATGGTACATTCTAGGAGTCTTCTGATTCATTGTGATCTAAATATACAAGTGCAAAGAAGTTTAGTGTTCATCCATGCATGGAATTATCATGACCTGATTTTTGTATCTAGGATTGTGATCTAACCTAGATTGTGCTAATAAATGTGTGGTATTTCATAAGGATGATATGATGATGCCATTGCACACTTTTAAAGTACATGTCCAATATGATGACAAGATCAAGATGCACACTATGACTTCTGCATAAGGGCATATATAAAGAGGGAGGACTTTTCTATCCCAACTTGTTTTGATTCTTTGAATTTTCATGGTGTAACATATTTTTATGACATGTTGCATATATGTGATTGATATGCTCTTGATGGCATCTAGATAGTTGTCTAGTATATGGATGGATGACTAAGACTATGTCATTATATGAATTTGATATTGGTTATTGCTGACTATCAAACTAAATTTAACTTGAAGGAAGAATGATGTGACTTGATCTAATGACAACTAAAGAAGTTTGAAGATATTGTTTATGCATAGAGTTAAATGCACAATTCCAGAGGGAGATGAGTGCTCAGGTATAGAGGGAGTAAGAAAGTCCACAAAATACATGATCAACTATCCTAGATATCCATTCTCCCATGTGTCAACAAAAGAGAATCTGACATGTATTTGTTTGAAATGACTTGCTCTTACTAAAATGGAGCAATTGGTAAGATTAGAGATCAAGAGGGAGCCAACTGTGCTCTTCAATCCCCAAGAAAGTGAGATTGCAAAAAATAAGTAAGAGGCGTGACTTCCCAGTGTTATAGATATGGAAGTGCAAGAAGCACTAGTCCACGAATCATCTTTCTCAGATGAGCAGAGGGAGGAGACCAAAAAATCTTCCAGTGACTTAGATATGGGAGACTATGAGACATCTCATTCAGAGAAGCAGAGGGAGACAGCCAAGAAGCCTTTATTTGATCTCATTGCAAACCCTATCGAGAGGATTCAAGGGTGCTCCAGTGAGAGCCATGCCACTGATACAAGATCAGCCACTTATGTGGAAACCAAACATCAGGTTTGGAAAGATGTTATGATAGAGGACATCCAATTGACAATGGATAATTACATGTGAAAAGTGATTCTCAGACAACAAGGTAAGTCAGTTACAACTTCAAAGTGGCTTTATAAGATCAAGGTTCTCGATGACATTCAGAGTTGTTTGAAGCTCTCAGAAAATCCTGTGCTCTATGAAAGGTCGAGACACATCAAGAGAAATTATCATCATGTCAATGAAATGGTGCATTTGTTATTTTATTGATGTATTTACTAAGCCTCCATCCTCGACAAGATTAGTGTTGTTGAGAATGCCTCTCTTGCTGAGAGGGAGTGTTAAAGTTAGAGCACTTGCGAGACCCATTCTCAAAGAGAATGGTACCCTATTCAATTAACTAGGGTTCCTGGTTAGTTAACCAGGCAGAGTATGTCCCTAGTGTTAAAATTCAATATGCTAAGACAGAAAATAGCAGCATTACATTCCATTTCACAATAATAGCATATACAGGATCACTGAAGAAACAACAAGCACAACATAAACACAAGAGACAGAGATTTATCCTGGGAAACCCTCATGGGGTAGAAAACCCAACAAAGCTTCCTCAATATAGATGACCAGCAATATACAAAGATGAAACCCTGAGACATGATCTCCTCCTCCACAATAGCAGACCTCTCCTCCACAAGTGCGCTATCCTCAAGTGTGTGAGTGTATCAAATGAGGAACACACCTCCTCTATTTATACACTACTCTGATATGTATTTTACACAAGTACATGTAGGCTCGTATTTAACCATTAGGTTAAATACCCCATTATAACTGACTGGGCCGACCCCCACATGGTGGGTCTAATAACCCTAGTTACCACACCCAACTCGGAGGAATAACCATCTCCGGATTTATAGTATAATCACATCGGAGGTATGGAACATCTCTGGATTAAATAATATACAAATATAATATTCTTTGAAGTTACAATATTTCAACACTCCCCCTTAACGAGAAGGATATTATAACAGTATCTGCACGAGCAAGGAGTCATCAACATCATACATGATACATCTATAAATCATTGGAAGCTTTCTCAACATCATCACTAACTCAAGTAGTTACTGGAACATCTTCAATACTGGAACATCAACATCTTCAGTATTGAGTCTTTATCTTCTGCAGCACTCGAACAGCTACAACAACATCAACATCTGAATCCTCACGATCATCAGTATCGTCATCACACGATCATTAGCATCGTCATCACACGATCATCAGCATCATCATCACACAATCATCAGCATCGTCATCACACGATCATCAGCATCGTCATCACATGATCATCAACATCGTCATCTCACGATCATCAGCATCGTCATCTCACGATCATCAGCATTGTCATCACACGATCATCAGCATCGTCATCTCACGATCATCAGCATCGTCATCACACGATCATTAGCATCGTCATCACACGATCATCAGCATCGTCATCTCACGATCATCAGCATCGTCATCAATAGATCATCAGCATTGTCATCGCACGATCATCAGCATCGTCATCGCACGATCATCAGCATCGTCATCGCACGATCATCAGCATCGTCATCACACGATCATCAGCATCATCATCTCACGATCATCAGCATCGTCATCAATACAGGTATCCATAACAATACAAGTATCCACATCATTAGTACACGTATTCAATACAAGTGTACATATCATCAACACAAGTATCCACACTGATACAAGTACCCATATCATCAATACAAGTATCCTACCGATACAAGTAACCACATCATCAATACAAGTATCCTACCGATACAAGTAACCACATCATCATTACAAGTATCCTACCGATACAAGTAACCACATCATCAATACAAGTATCCTACTGATACAATTAACCACATCATCAATACAAGTATCCTACCGATACAAGTAACCACATCATCAATACAAGTATCCTACCGATACAATTAACCACATCATCAATACAAGTATCCTACCGATACAAGTAACCACATCATCAATACAAGTATCCTACCGATACAAGTAACCACATCATCAATACAAGTATCCTACCGATACAAGTAACCACATCATCAATACAAGTATCCTACCGATACAAGTAACCACATCAAAAATCACTTTCTCGGAGACCATACGTCTACGGATCAATTCAGGGACCGAAGTCCGGGGATGATACAATCCCCACTTCTCGGAGACCTCACGTCTACAGATCAATTCAGGGACCTAAGTCCGGGGATGATACAATCCCCACTTCTCGGAGACCTCACGTCTACGGATCAATTCAGGGACCGCAGTCCGGGGATGATACAATCCCCACTTCTCGGAGACCTCACGTCTACGGATCAATTCAGGGACCTAAGTCCGGGGATGATACAATCCCCACTTCTCGGAGACCTCACGTCTACGGATCAATTCAGGGACCGCAGTCCGGGGATGATACAATCCCCACTTCTCGGAGACCTCACGTCTACGGATCAATTCAGGGACCGAAGTCCGGGGATGATACAATCCCCACTTCTCGGAGACCACACGTCTACGGATCAATTCAGGGACCGAAGTCCAGGGATGATACAATCCCCACTTCTCGGAGACCACACGTCTACGGATCAATTCAGGGACCGAAGTCCGGGGATGATACAATCCCCTGCCTGTTCATTCAGGACTTCATTATCGGAGACCCAGTCTACGGCTCTATTCTGGGACCTCAGTCCGGGGATGATACAATCCCCTGCCTGTTCATTCAGGACTTCATTATCGGAGACCTCACGTCTACGGCTCTCTTTAGGACTGAAAGTCCAGGGATGATCCAATCCCCTCAATTGTCCACTAAGGACTTCATTCTTGGAGACCTCACGTCTACGGCTCTCTTTAGGACTGAAAGTCCAGGGATGATCCAATCCCCTCAACTGTCCACTTCATTCTCGGAGACCTCACGTCTACGGCTCTCTTTAGGACTGAAAGTCCAGGGATGATCCAATCCCCTCAACTATCCACTAAGGAATTCATTCTCGGAGACCTCACATCTACGGCTCTCTTTAGGACTGAAAGTCCAGGGATGATCCAATCCCCTCAACTGTCCACTTCATTCTCGGAGACCTCACGTCTACGGCTCTCTTTAAGACTGAAAGTCCAGGGATGATCCAATCCCCTCAACTGTCCACTAAGGACTTCATTCTTGTAGACCTCATGTCTACGGCTCTCTTTAGGACTGAAAGTCCAGGGATGATCCAATCCCCTCAACTTTCCACTAAGGACTTCATTCTCGGAGACCTCACGTCTACGGCTCTCTTTAGGACTGAAAGTCCAGGGATGATCCAATCCCCTCAACTGTCCACTAAGGACTTCATTTTCGGAGACCATACGTCTACGGATCAATTCAGGGACCGAAGTCCAGGGATGATACAATCCCTTTTCTTTCTCGGAGACACCTGTCTACGGCTCACTTTAGAACAAATGTTCAAGGATGATACAATCCCCACATGTATTCTCATCAATACAAGTACAAGTATCCTCAACCATACGAGTACATTAATCAATACATGTGTCATCAAAAGTATGTATTCTTACCAATACATCTTATCATCAAAAGCATGTATTCTCACCAATACATCTATCATCAAAAGCATGTAAAACAAAGTATTCTAAGCATAAGAGTCCTAAATCTAAATATTTCTAAGTATCTAGGTGTAGAGAACAGGTTACCTCATCATCGACCTTGTTGTTCGATGAGACAATCTCATCATCATTGACTATACTACTCCCCCTTTCGAGGAGGGTCCTTTTGAGCTACACCAAGCTTGTCTCGGAAGTATTCAAATTGCACTCGAGATAGAGGTTTGGTTAGTATGTTGGTAACTTCTTCACTTGAGGTAGAGATTTGGTTAGTACATCGGTAACCTGTTACAAATTCAAACTTTAGTTCCTTCTGCATCATATCTTATTAGATCCCTATGTTCTTTGACTTATCATGGAACACTAGATTCTTTGTCATCTTCATACAACTCTATTTGTCACATAGGATCACAGTTGGTTCTATCTCTAATTCAAACCAATCCTTAAGCCAAGCTTCTTCACAACTAGCAGAGCAAGCAGCCATATATTCTGCTTGTGCTGAGGGCCATATTAGACTGCTTCCAGCTAAACCACGAGATCATGGTTAATCACAGACAATAACATCCTCTTGATGTGTTCTTCCTGTTTGATACACTTTCTTCCCAACCAGCATCTGATTAGCCATCTAAAGTCATGATCTCCAAGATAGCATAGATCAAAGTCTATCGTATCCTTTATGTACCTCATCACATGCTTTGCAACTATCGGGTGAACACATCTAGTTTCCACTAGATACTGACTCAAGGTGTTCACAACAAAGCATATATCTAACCTAGTATATGTTAGATACATCAATGACCCAATAATTTGACTGTACAGAGTTATATCCACTAACTCTGATGAGTCATCTCCTAACAGCTTCAAGTTGGAATCCATAAGAGTGGCCATTCCAACATATCAAGTCTTCTCAAGATTTCTCAGCATACTTTCTCTGGTTGAGAGAGATTCCTTCTGAGACTTTCCATACTTTTAGACCTAGAAAGTAATGCATCAATCTGAGATCTTTCAATTTCATTTCTACAGTCATCTATCTATGCCATCTCTCATCAGATGGGTCTATTGATATGAGCCTCAACATCATTCGAACTCTGTGGTGAGTTCCTTCTTGCATCCATGTCATATGTGTATGGAAGCCATATTCAACCTTGTAGCAAAGGTTGAGATCCATATCACCCATGGTGATCATTAAGCTCATCAATTGATTATCGATCCTGGGAACCATATAGAACCTGATTCACACTTCTTCTTTAATTACACCATTAAGAGAATGGTCTTATTTTAGCCACTTGGAGCAAACATCTCATCATGATTCTCTTCCTCTTTCTAAGAGAATCTTCTAGCCATGAGCCTTCTATATTTTGTTTGATTTGTAAATCTTCTTGTTGAACATCCATTGCTTGTTCAGTGTTCATCATCCATCATGATCTTTCCTTTTATGTTTGTGTGGCTACCTCCCGCTTGATCTTCTGTATGTCTTTTGAACTTCTATTCATTCTGTACCACTGTGCATGCTCAAGAGTCATCCTCATGATCTCATACACAAACATACACTCATTAGTATATTCTAAATGCTATCAAAACATTATAGTACTAAATAATCTTGAAAATGTATAGTCATGATTATAGTTAATAAGCATTAGTATTCAAGATTTCAGGGAAGTCTTCTTTTACTCATGCATATTATCAATCAAGATAAAAGATATAATATGCATAATCCCTTGATTACTAACTTTATGAATAAGCATAACCAATCATTCCAAGTATACTTATATAAGGGATCCTAACACAAGGTAAGATTTATGGGAAACATACCTGGATTAGTATACCTACTTGGTTATGTACAACATACCTAAACAATCTCTTCAATGATTTAGAGATCCTGAGCTAGAACCTGCATGTCTCATAGGTTAAGCATAATATAACAAAGTCATACATACCTTGTAAGTAGAACAAAGATTATGGATGAGTCTTTGTCTTCATGTTTTCATGGTCATGGAGCCTGATTTGTCTTTTGTGATGTACCTGTATCTTGTTAGCAGACAACATCAACCTCACACAACATCATAATGCATTAGTACAATCATAAGTGTCAACACCCTAACCAATGAATATCTTCTATCATGCATTCATAATTTTGTTAAGGTGATACAACAAATCTAAAATCAAGATTGTACTAACCGTAATAACATGAAGACAAACATACCATAAACTTAATCATGAACATATCTCAAAACATACCTCGATGAGTCATACCTGTCGAGATCGCTTGTAATCTCCTTATGTAAAGCCTTAGCCTCATCTCCCTCTGAAACAGGAACTCCTTCACTTATGCAGGTGACCAATCCATCTTCTTCTAGGATTAACCCTATCCACTTGATTTGCAAGAACTGGACCTTGAGCTAGATATGGGTTTGTCAGAGAAACCCCAAAAATTCAAACTTTGAATTTCAAACTTTCGAAAGAATAGAAATATGCGCCTTGATGAGCTGATCAAACTAGTATATTCAGAATTTGAAAACTGCAAAGTTTTACTCCTCAATTTTGCCTTTGAAACTTTCGGATTCACTGGACGTGACCCTGAACTGGGGTTTGATGAAGCCCACTCTTTTGCCCCATCAAAAGGTTTGATCCAAAGCTCTAAGCTTCTAATTTTCTGAGGAGCTTCCAGCCGTGGTCACAGATTTCAAAAATTCCCATTTTTACAGAAGCCCTAATTTTCCACTTTTCTGATCAAAGTCCCGAACTAGGGTCTAATCAAGCCCGGCCTTCTGCCCAACCAAAAATTCTGATCTTGGTCTCTAAATTTTTATTTTGATGAGTAGCATCCAGCCGTGGTCTCCGATTACAAAAATTCCAACTTTCTTCAAAGCCCTAAATTCCGGAAGCCATGAATGAAGGTACCAAAAAATAATTCTGTTTTGACCGAAATATGTACCTGATTGATTCTGGTGTAGCTCCGAAATTTTTGATCCACAGGGTCTGAAAAAGTTTTCTGACATAGCCTGACCTGTCAGCTTTCCATCCTGACAGGTCTGACCTCAATTGGATGTTCTGAGAGAGAGTTATGCCAAATGTCGCAACGTGACCTGTTTTTGGAAAATACAGGAGAGCGAACTTGTACGGCGTGCCACGTGTCACTGTTTGACCTTCGGCCTCTGAAAAAGTTTTCAGAGATATCTCGTCCTGTTATCTTTCCATCCTGACAGGTTTGACCTCAATTGGATTCTCTGAGAGAGAGTTATGCCAAGTGTCGCAACGTGACCTGTTTATGGGATAATACAGGAGAGCGAACTTGTATGGTGTGCCACGTGTCACTGGTTCAACTTCGGCCTCTGAAAATATTTTTTGAGATATTACAGACTGTGTAATACCTGTCACATTTTACGAAATTTCATTTGGAGCTTCCTAGCCCAAGATATGACCTTTTTCCCAAGGTCACCTGATTTTGACTCAGATCTGGAAGAGGCAGAAACCCTATATTGTATAGATCCTAAATCACAAAGTACAACGAATTAGAGGTTGTCCTTTGGACACAAGGTACCTGGAGATCTTATCTTCGTCCTGTAACAATTTCAGATCCAAAAACTTCGCCAAAACGGATTTATAGCGAAAGTGCTACGATGACTGGTTTTTGCAATGTAAAACCCTAACCTTCAAATTGTCGTAAGTAAAGGAAGTGTCGTTAGTGCCATACCTTGTCTTCCTTCAGGTTAGCTCTGATTCCATGTTAAAATTCAATATGCTAAGACAGAAAATAGCAGCATTACATTCCATTTCACAATAATAGCATATACAGGATCACTGAAGAAACAACAAGCACAACATAAACACAAGAGACAGAGATTTATCCTGGGAAACCCTCATGGGGTAGAAAACCCAGCAAAGCTTCCTCAATATAGATGACCAGCAATATACAAAGATGAAACCCTGAGACATGATCTCCTCCTCTACAATAGCAGACCTCTCCTCCACAAGTGCGCTATCCTCAAGTGTGTGAGTGTATCAAATGAGGAACACACCTCCTCTATTTATACACTACTCTGATATGTATTTTACACAAGTACATGTAGGCTCGTATTTAACCATTAGGTTAAATACCCCATTATAACTGACTGGGCCGACCCCCACATGGTGGGTCTAATAACCCTAGTTACCACACCCAACTCGGAGGAATAACCATCTCCGGATTTATAGTATAATCACATCGGAGGTATGGAACATCTCTGGATTAAATAATATACAAATATAATATTCTTTGAAGTTACAATATTTCAACACCTAGAAGGTACCCTAGGGCCCCCAGCAGTCTCATGGGGTTCTTGGTCAGGGACCAAGCAGGTTGATGCCATGGAAAAGTCCCTAGCATGTGTCTAGGGCCCCTATTTGTCTCCAGGATATTTTGGTATGGGACCAAATAGTTTCTTGGTCACGAGGACCAAGCAGATCCTGCAAGTTGAGACGAAGACATCCTGGTCTAGGACTAGGCAAATTCTTGGTCAAGGACCAAGCAGGTCCTACAGGTGGTTGATCAACATTCATTCTAGGACTGAAAGCTCATCCCTGGGATGAGAGCCATTCGTTAAGAATGGAGGCACTTAGTCGGTTACCAAGATGTTGACTTTGGCCAACCTTCATCCTGGGGATGAAGAACCTAGTCAAGGACTAGGTGGTTGATCAACATGACTCAGTCTGGGACTGAAGCTCATCCTTGGGCGGAGAGCCAATCCTTGAGAATGAAGGTTCTTTGTCAGTTACCAATATGATGTGTGATGCCCTCTGTTTATGGACAATCTACTCAAGCGAGACCTCCCTAGTCTAGGTGGATCTAGAACAAATGGATACAGAATATAAACTACTTTCCTAGATCGATTAGAGATTCAAATAGATAGATTTCTTACCTTCATATTCGTGAATCCTTCTACTCTTTGTCTCTCCAATTTTCATGGTCTTTAGATATCAAGCTGCAAAACCCTTTCAAGCATATAGAGATAGGCAAATAGTAAAAGCACATCTAAACACTAACTGATCTAAGCTAACAGTTAAGGAAGAAAGCTCTAAATATCATTAACACAAAGACATTTATGGAAAGAGATTATATGACTGTAAATAAGTGGGAAATACATAGAAGAGTGATGATTACAACCCAAGCCTTAACATTGTAACCTTCCTCCAACAATCCAAGCCAGGCCTACAAAGGGTGATGAGTGCCTGATCCAAAGGGTGATGAGTGCCTCCCAAGGGATGAATAGGGATCACCTAGGATAATTCCACCATCATGAAAGTATTATAGTCCTTCCTCCCTTCTCAATGGAGAGAGAAGTCTTATTTATAAGGCTAGGAGGATAGAGTAGGTTGAGGATTAGGGGGAGAGGTATAAGGGATCTTACCATTAGGTTAGGATCTGAATACCAGTTGTTCCTACAAATTAGGGATAGGTATCCATGTCACTCAACTTCAAGAATTCTCTCAAAGCCCCTTGTTATCCATTCTAACCAACCCTGGCGCACTCTGCATGAAGACAACAGGCGCCAGGAAGGGTCAAGTGTAGTTTGCATGAGAGAAGAAAGAGCCACCGGCGCAGGCTACTAGTGTACATCAGGAACCATTCAAGGTCTGGCACCACTTCCTAGGAAGTAGGATGCGCCAACCCTACTAGGAATGGTGGAGGGAAAGGTCAACAACTTGCTCAAGATGTTCTAGCCAAGGAAACTTCATGGATTAAGGCACTGAGTTGATACATGACTCATGATGACGCAATTTTGGTATAACACCCTCTTCTCCTAGGTCTTTGACAGTGTTGAGCTAAGTCATCTTCTCAAGGTACTGGCCACCCCTTGTGGGAGTCACTAAGCATTTGAACTATGGAGTAGTTTGGAGGACCACATGATCACATCATCCAATGTGGACCTTCCATATACAGTGATGATGGACTTTCAGTAGTATATGGAACACTTGTACATTTGAGAGAGAGATGATTGGTTGTGCCCCACGTTGGTTTCTCATCCTTGATCTTTACACTTTGTTGTTCTTGGTCTTGTGGTACCTTGTCTTGTTCACTACTTTGACTTGTGGTTAGTAGGGTCATCCACCCACCTTGAGTTGTCTTGATTTGTACCACCTTGATGTTTTGATCTTATGAGTTGATTTCCCACCTTTGTGGTACACCCTTTGGTCCTAGGGTTGTGGGTCATGTACCCATCCTTGTTTTATGTTTTGACATGTACCATGTGTTGGTCCTTGTACCCTCACCTAGTTAATTTATATGTGGTGATTTGACCCTAGTACCCACCTAAAGACACTTTAAATATATTTTATATTTGTATAAGTTGTCTTAACCCCTTATGTGTTGGTACTCATCTTATTCTATGGAACCCTAACTTGATTAAAGAATTATTTTATGATCCTTCTAGAAGTCTTTAATATTCTATATATTGAAGTCTAACCTCCTCATTTTTTGATATCATCTTATGATTATACCTCTCAGCTCTGATGTTTTTGTAGGATGACGTTAAGGGTTTGAGGACTATCCCACTGCTTGATTAGGCCGACCACCTGTTGTAGATTACCACATGTCCTGGATCTAATATGATTGATTATTTAGGGTTGATGTGAAGATCCTTATGCTGCTAATGACCTAGCCGTGACCCTGTGAAAGACCGATCTGCTAATTACAAGCCTGTTGAAGTCAGGATGTGGAATGATCTAACTGTTGATGCCTGATTAAGATATGGATCTGCCTTATTAAGGTCTTGATCTAACTGTTGAGGTCCGATCTACTCTGTATGAACTAGTCATGAGTCTTTGGGGCACTGACCTACCACCCGTGAGACATGCCAGCCTGTTGAGAACATTTTTTATGGAGGTCGTGAGCCTTGCTAATATTCCCTATCCTACCTTCAGCCTATTTGTGGCCACCATAAGTCTAGTAGAGCAAGTCATGAGCCCATATAGGTCTGATATGCTCTCTATGAGTTTATTTTGTTGATCTGTGGCCCGTCAGAGGACTGTTGAGGGCTGATCTACCTCACTATAAACTACTGGAGTTGTCTTTGTACCTTGAGTGTTGAGGCCACAGCAGTTGGTGGTTTACTTTGACTGTGCCATGGATTCTTGTTGTTCACAGCAGCTTGTGTAAAGGATTGTTATGAAGGAAACTTCTCTTTGTTGACCATCTTAGATCATATACAATTTTAAGGGTTTCCCTAAGCCAGATCTATCCTACTGAGACTTGATCTATATACTGAGATTTTTCTAGGGTCAGATTCTTGCACTAAGACTTACCTGTGGTTTAAACTATGTGCTAGGATCTAATTGTATTTATATCTATGGTGTTGATACTTATTGAGATCTGTTCTATCACGCTGAGACTTGACTGAGACTGTCACTGTGTTTTGGCTATCTTTGACCATCACTTATGTTGTCTACAACCTCTCATCTCTCTCTCTCTGGTTTGTACTTACCCTATAGTAAGGGTCAGCTTGTTCCTAGTGATTGACTGACCTCTGAGAGGCACAGTCTATTCTGAAAGTAATTACTTCTGAGTATAAAGATAGGAAGTGTCCCACACTCCAGGTAAGTGCCCTAACTTGTTCTTCTTATGAATTAGACATGTTATTGTTAATGATTCTACTACTATTGATTCCATGCTACTAAAGATTACTTTAACACAGGGACCTACGTGGTAGTGTTAAAGTTGAAAGAGATGAAAATTATGTTTTAAATTATATTGCTTAGTTACTACTGTGCTATTCTAGTTGTTGCATTTAATTTTGCATTAAAGTATGTGAAAATTTGATTTCTCTGCATCAAAATTTAACATTCCTTTTAGCTTGTCATTGTCATTTCCAGATATTCAGGGGTCATTTGTTACTAACGATGGCATTTCTCTTTCTGGTATTGTTATGGTGATCATGAAAGGACAAGACAACATGGCTCACCTTTTCCCATATTTGAAAATTGCATTTCCAGCAGATTTGAGATCTAGTGGAAAGCATGTGGATACATTAGAAGTTCTTAGTGCAAATTTGAGAATCGCTTTTGAAGGGTATTTCAGTTTATGAAGAGGCCTTAAAGGTAGCATCTGTTAGGACCTTGTGGATTTTATTGACCAGATTAGTGGAAAGTGTGATCACTTTAAAGCATGTTGAGATGAGACTTATCGTTTTCCTACAACAGAGTTGTGGGAAAGGATAAGCATTGAAATTATGGTTTTATATTTGAAGGATGGAATGCCTTTTGGGTTTTTATTGTTGATGACTTCAAATTTCCTCTCATCGTTAAGCAGTTGCTGAGAAGGTGTAGTTCTATATTGTTATTTATATTTTGGAGAATACCTTGGCTGGAAACAAGAGTGTGCCTCTAAATTTAGATGCTTTGCCAGTTTCCATGCTTGAGGATGATTTCAGGAAGAACACAGAAAGAGAAGATTTATTTCGTAGGTATAATGGAGGAAAACTGGTTAATCAATTCTGGATCCTAGAAATAAGGATATGGCAACAATTTATGGCAGTTTCAGATCTCTTAGAGATCTCAGGGAAAGGGTAATCTTGTACCCACTATCCAAGTAGCTTTGTGGTAGAATGTCAAAAATGTGTTTTTTCACTCTCTTGCATGTTTTAGAAGATAAGGAAACCTCTGCCATTACACTGGTTGATACTAAAGCTCTCATTCAGGAAAGAATATGATGTGTGGTTATGAGTATGATTGATACAAATCAAATCGTAGGATCAAATCTTCTTGATCCACTGAAAATGAGCCAAGGTAAGGCATTGTTTTCATCATCCAACAGTAAGCGGTTGTAAGGGTTTGTAAACAAGCTCCCAGATCTGAAATATGCATTCTATGTAGCACCATTTATGAGACACTTATTGAGATGTAGCACCAAAAATACTTGGTCAAAGACTTGAAAGCCTTTCCTTTTGATTGCTCTACGTAGAAGGATGAAAAGTAGCAATTAGATTTGTTGTAGCATACAAGAAAATGAATTTAAGGAAGCTGTAGGAAAATGTTGTTCCAAGTCCATCCCAGGGATATGTTTTTGAAGGCGGAAGGGTTGAAGAGTCAAGGTAATTCCTTTAATGGGCATTTGGGCATCTACTGTTTTAATATGGCCTCCACGTGGTAAGCCCCTTTTATTTTGAAGCTGTTTGAATCCTCCTTTCACAATTACCATCAATTCAAAGCACAGTTTGCTAGAAGAAGAGGTTTGTTAATGATTATTTTAGAGGAGCATTGTATTTCTAGAAGGTTTTGTTGCATGTATTATGGAAATATTGGGTCAAGCATCCCAACTTTGAGGTGGTTAGAAGCAGCACTTCCTTTTGAGATGCATTTATCCACATGAAACCCATGATTTGACGAATTTTGTTGGCATTATTGAAGGAACGACCTAGATTAGGGATAGTCGCAACCTCCTCCTTCATTAGAACACATCTCAATGAGCCATTAAAGGAGGAGTGCTCCCCTATTCTGAGCTTCATAAATTTTAAGATGTTTTTTTAAAGCAGAGAGAAGGATAAAGCACATGTTCCAAGGACAAAGAGAGCCCTAGAATGAAGAGAATTCCTGCCTTTATGGGGATCTATGAGCTGTTTTCTTGTTATGCCTTGGAGAAAATAATGGATCTAGGAGTTGCTAACTATTTTATTATTTCTCATTGGAGCAAATTGTGGGTCTAGCAGGACATAGTGTACTCTGTGGTATTGACTTTGAAATCCTCGTACTACTACTTAACTGTCGTCACCATTTCCTTTGCTACCGTAGCCGCTTCCTAACTTTCGATGACATCTTGGGGCGATGGGTGCTCGGTGAGCTTCGTGGCCACTTGTTGACAATGTTCTTGCAATGTCTACAGGACTTCGCCAACCTTTGTCATGAACTTACCACCGACATCCTAGAACTCCTCCAACTGCGCAGCGCGCTTTTTCTGTCACTCGTCAACCTTGGCGATGCACTGCTGCAGGTGTTTTAGATCCGCAAACTTGGAAACCTACTCCATGGGTGGCATCACGTGCATTGCCACCTTTAGTGTTGACAACTGCCCCTCCGCTTCCTACCGAAGCTTCATCAATTGTGCAACCTGCTCGTCCTGAACAATTCAGCCCCAAAACTTGATAGTGTCAGCTGTGAGCTTCGTTGTTGTCGTTTCTAGCTCTGCTAGCTGCATGGATATCTCCTCAATAGCGCGTTTGTGGTTGTCCACTTCTGCTTGAGGTGTATCGAGATTCACCTGATCTTTTAACTCTTGATTCTCATGCCGCAATCGGATAATGGAAGCCCCAAATTGCTGCACACGTTGAAGTACATCCATCCCGTCAGTGGGCTCCCGTACATGGTGATAAGCTTCCACAACAGCCCTCTCTACCCGTACACTATCATCCCACATATGGGCATTCTCCACGATGAGGTGGTCCTATTCTTTTTTCAATTCTTCAATCTCTCGAGCCTTCTTCGCTCATTCTTTCTTAATGTCCTCTTCTAGTTCATCCACGGCCTGTCGTGCTGCAACAAGCCTCCCTATTAAATCTGTAATGGCTTCTTTTGTATTTTCCTCGCACTCTTGCAACTGCATACACTTGCCACTAATCTCATGCATTTTGTCCGCCATTTCTCGGCTAGCGACTGTCTGCACAGTTGTCAATCCTTGTGCTGGTAATGCATTAACGTTTATGGTCACCTTCTTCAACTGTTGAAGCAAGGCATTTAAAGCCTCATCATCAGTCACAATCGCAGCCCGGGGAACCTCCACATTCCTGAACCGCGGCTCGGAGTTTATTATGCCAACTAGCGGTGCCACTGCTTCTTCAGGTGCCTTCATCAAACCATATCACACAAGGAGTCCATACGAGCAATGAGTACATGGAAACCTTCAACTGTCTTCATTGTCATCTTGTGATCTACTGTGGTGGATGCATCAGTGATTGCTTTATGAGTCGGCCCAACTGCACTTCCATCACCAGAGGAAGCCCACTGATTGTCGCAGGGTCCTGATGCTTTTTTGTCATGTTTTCTTCAAGGGCCTGGTCATTGTCGTCATCTATTGGTGTCTTTATGAATTCTTGATTTGAGTTGTTGGTCAAACCACTGTTCTAGAGGTTTTCTAATATAGAACCAGGTACTTTGCGGTACAAGATACCAACAAAACCTCTATTCATCGACCCTTTTGGCAACAGAATGCAAGCAGCCTGAGGTCTCACTCAAGGCGAAGTTGAGGGGGTGTTTGCAGAAGCAAGTTTCCACAACCATGTGATGCGATTGATTCAGCTGATTAATGCACAGCGCAGTGACAGACTGCGCAGCTGCGTTTAGTGATTTCGCAGAGTCTCCTACTCCGCGTCAAGTATTTTTTCAAGAACAAGGATATTTGCACTCTCAGTGCATCCAGAGGCCACGTGGCAAGGTCTATGAGACTTAATCACTTCTACTCAACCTTATTCAATATCCCTTAAGCATTCATCATTACTTAGACTGATAAACATTGTGATCTATGCGGACGAGTGAGATACGCAGTGTTGTGTGCTTTGATACCGCGATTCATTCCTAACAATTAATTGTGTGGTTAGGGGATTTCCTGCTAACATTCATCCATACATGAACTATTATCATCTTATTTCATCCCTTCCATGGAGAATATAGATAAAAACAAACACATATAAGATAATAGTAACCTTATGCATGCACTACAAGTAATTTAAATACAACTTAATAAATAATCATGCATGGCAATCACATAACATAATGGTTTAACGTGGTTCACCCCCCCGGATGGGAAGCTACATCCACAAGAACTATTTTTTATTATTTAGGAAATGTTACAACAGTTCTATTGTCTGTGCACTCAGCTGCAGACGTTCTTCTTTCTTTCTCTCAAGATTAGGTCTCTGCGCACTCAGCTGCAGATCCTTTACAATGCTTTTCTCTAATAGATCTCACAATATTCAATAATATTGACCAAAATGAGAGTTAACCCTTTTCCTTTACAAAATTGCCTTATATATAGATCAAGACCCATAGGTCATGTCTTTACATTTACGAAGGTGGAACCCTTAGGTTTAAAAAACTGTCGCGGTTTTCCCAAAACCGGACTATTGATTATATCTGGCAATGGATCTTCTATTATATGCACGCCAACAGGTTGCTTCCATCGATCTGTTCCTTCTTTTCCATCCTTAAATGACTGGTTCGAGTAGTAGCAGTCTTCTGCCCGTTGCAATCAATCATCTACCTCTGATCTGCACCTACCCACTGCTTGGTAGTTATCGACGATCTTTGCCAAAAATAGGTCTTCTGTGACCTAACCAAAATAACTGCCTTCATCCGTCGGTGTTGTGATTAGCTGGATCTTCATTGACATGGCACATCGCGGTGTTGTACTCCTTGTAGCACCTACCTCACAGCTCCTCTGACACTATGTTGTGCGCAACTTCGCAGCATACCAAAACTTATCCCAAAGTTGTTCAAACTTAACTGTGCTTAGCTCCACGGTTCTCACAGTTCTTCCTATTCAAAATTGCCCCATCTGGGCTAGGCCCAATAGGCCCCTAACACTTACATGTGGCTCGCCCTCGAGCCACCTGGAAATCGTTGAAGGTGTTTCGCTAATTGTGGACTGATCTTTGCAGCGAACTCCTTGAATGTGTTAGTCAGCTTTTCTACTGTGGCCTTCATATCCTGTTCAATTTGCCCAACTATTTCCACCATCTCTAATGTTATCTCCTGGCCAATATGGCCTTCCACCTGCTCTTGATTCTGGTTCAGCTCCTTCAGCTTTTCTTCGATCTCTTGTGAGATCGTGTTGGCATCCTCTAATAATGGCTGCAACTTATCGCCCATTTATATCTCCTTCTCTCGCAATGCTTTAAATTCCTTCTTGAGATTGTTGATTTCCCTGTATTTGAGGAGTTTCTCCCTTGCTGGCAGCACCTTAACCTCCTCACCCATCTTTTCTAGTACTTCTTGTTTTTCCTTCACTTCCTTCTTTACTTCTTATAATTGTTGATCTTCTTCAAGGGTACTAAATGCCTTTAGTGCTGCTTCCAGTAGACTCTGGCACTTAGTGACTTCGATAGCAATATTTTGTGTCGCGATCTTCACTACTCCTTGTCTCAACTGTTGTTCATCTGGTGGAGTCTGTGGGTTGATCTGCACTTTCAGGGCATCAATTTCAGATTCATGGAGAATTTCCATGTCTTCCTTCCCAGTCCTTAGGTTATTGGCCAAATCGCCAATCTTGACGATGGTATCTACTGGTTCTGTTTGAATTTGAAACTCATCTATATTACCTGCAACGACAGTGATCGTGTTCACCAATCTCAGTCGACGATCTGTTTCATCTTGTAATTGTATAGTATTTCGTGAGCTCTCTTCCTCGAGTTGCCTTTGTAACTCTACCTGTCCTTTAGCGCTTCTATGGTTCTGTCATGCATTTCTTCACCTAGTTACGTTTGTAAGTAATGGAGTCCTAGCAATGGTATGGTTGCAAGGTCAAGCTCCACGTGCTCTACATTCTTTGTATCTAGAATTACTTGATCTTGTAATGGCAACTTGATAGATAGTGGCTGCAAATGGACAATATGGTACCTCGCAGGAACCGTTATTTGCTACTGCGAAGTGCTTGCAGACCCTTTTCCAGCTACTGACTCGTGGTGCAATCGTAATCTTTTGCTGACTTCTACTTTAAACTGTCTTGAATTTCCTTTTCCTTCTTTTCTTTGTCTGTCGAAAGTTCCTCCATTTGTTCAGTTACCCTCACGGAAATCATTAAATAATCATCTTCGCGAAGCACTGTGTCTAATTGGTCTTTGTTTGCTTTCTGCTTCTTCCTTTTTTCCTTGTGCCCCGAAGGACTTCCAACATCCTTCTTTTTTCCTGACTCTTTATATTCTACAATGGGACATGGGATAGGGTTATCCTCACCAGAATCACGTTTGATATCCATGACCTCAACTCGTAATTTAGTCGGCCATTCTTTCATCAAGTTCTCAATATCTTCCTCGTACATATGGTAGTTTCCTGGGTACCAATTAGCATTCTTCTTCTGCGCTTTGGGTGAAATGGAGATGCATTTCATTGCAACATAAAAATTTATAATGCGGATATATTTGGTTGTCACTTGCTTTGGTATGCGAGGTGTAATCATGCTAGCCCCGCGCAGCTGGTCGTAATATGTGTAAAACAACAGCACTGTCTCATGCTGTCTTTCTGGATTCAGGCTCGCCCATAGATTTTGAAATCGAGCACCTCTACAGTCTGAAGTGTTTGTGACCACTCCGACATAGTGCTTCGGTTCCCTCCACCCCAAGAAGCCGATCAATATGATTAGCCAAGTGAAATGAAAATATCCACCATTGATTTGTGTATCATTTAGTTCTTCAAGGAATTCATTTAATAGAAATTGGGACCAATTGAATTCTTGTCCCATGGCGGCTACAGCGCCAAGTGGTACTATGCCTGCGTTTAATTCTAATGGTCTGCACTTTCTTAAGATTTTGCTCGCTAATAGCTGCATGACAAACTGTATTGCCTCATCCTTTATGTCCTCTGTCTAGAATCCTCGCTTCCCTTTGACCATAGATTGTGTTTGCTTCATGAATGCTGCTACCTCTTTATCCTTTGTCTTTCCCTGGAAGAACTTCCTTGGGTCTTCTCCCCTTTTGCTTAATCTAGTTATATGGTGGATTAAGTCAATTTTCAGGACGATATTCTATTCTAGCCATAAATATCCCTGGTGGATGCGAGCCATAAGAGTTTGCACCACCACGTTGAGCTCCGATGATCTGTCAAAATGTGGAAGCCTTAGCAGGTTGAGTAGCCCCGACTTGGATACTCCTGAAAACCAGCTCTTGGCGAACAAGGTTAAGTCACCCTTCGCATTCTTCTTCCAGTACATGTATTTGTCGGGCTGGAACTGCAGGAACTTTGGTTCAGTTGGCTTCTCCTTCTGCATTGCTAGCAGATCATAATCCTCCCATTTGCAGTTTGGAATCTTTCCTTACAGATTTTGTCGACCTCAACATGCTTCGATATAGGTGAGAGTGGTATCTCATACTTTGGGCTCTTCGGTAGTCTAATGGTCGACGCATCCACTGCACGTGGCGAGATGTAGTCTGGAGTCATTGTTAATGGTATCTCTTTATCAGCAAGGGGTTTTTTTGGCCCTATCGAACTTGTCTGCGGTAGTTTTGATATGGGCGCTGCTAGATTTTTCCCTTTGTCTTGCATTGAGGGGCCGTGTCTTGGTGATATCCTTGGATTTTGTTCTGATTCTTTAACGATTTTCTTGTTTAGGGTTCTCATTAATTCGTCAATTCCTCTGTGTTGGAACAACCTCACAGTCTCTTCAACCGTGAACTCTTCTTCAAATAAAAATCTCTTAGGCATGCAAACAGTTTCAACGGTTGTATATGGCTTATGAAAACTAGCTCAGACAGAAGTATTTGCAGAAAATTCTAAGTGTTTGATACACCCGCGAGATGATAAGCAGTGTTATTTATAAGCGCGACGGACCCTCCTCTACACCCTTGAACGGCTAGATATGCATTTAATGGTGGTATCCATTGGCCAAATCTGGTTTCTTTTGCTGTCTTGTCTTTCAAAATTGTGATCAGAACGGCTATATGTGCTTTAAATGCCCGAGCGGTCAGCAGGGAATTACTGTATAATGGCTATATTCCCAACTGACACTTGTAATGGCTATTTTCTAGATTCTTGAATTGAACTGCGCGGCAGGTCATCATTAGTTCTACGCAGTGATTTCGTGGCATATAATTTCTTTTCTTTCCTTTTCGTTTTCTTTTTTTTTTATTCAACACGGGGTGTTGTATAGATCTATCTCTATCAGTCTATGTACAGACTTTTTCACAGTTTCTAGTGCCCAATTCCGACCATACTTGGCACCTAGAAACTTTTCCTTCTTCTGATCATTATGGATGCTGCGAAGCAGGGCTATCACGGTAAAGCTTTAGTCTGCTCCCATTTATTAGATTGGGTAATGAATCACCAGCTAAAGTGGCTAATTGGACTGTGCCACCGTTAGTAACATCTATTACAGTATATGGTCCAAGCCAATGCATTTTAAATTTTCCAGGAAACTTCATGAATTTACTATCATACAGTAGGACTAGGTCACCTACCTGAAAAGACTTATTCTTGATGTGGCGATCGTGCCATGCTTTTTCTCATTCTTCCTGCACTTGCTGGTGGAATCCCACAATGAAGTGCTCTTCTTCTAACCCAATGAAGTGTGACAGCGTTTCTTCTAGTGCTGCATGATCTGCCATCCCTGTAAATGCAACTATTCTTAAGCTAGGTATAATGTACTCCATTGGAATTATTGCTTCTTGTCCGTAAGCCAATCTGAAAAGTGTATATCCCATTAATTTCTTGCATGTCATTCTATATGCCCATAATACAGAAGGAATGCGCAGGTCCCAGTCATCATGGTTTGCATTGCATACCTTGGTTAGCACATTCTCAAGTACTTTATTAAATGCTTCAACAATACCATTCGCTTATGGATGATAAGGCGTACTGCGTTGATGATGGATGTGGAATTCTTCAGTTAAAGCTTAAATAGTTTTGTTCAGAAAATGAGTACCCTGATCACTCATCAAAAATTTTGGGCATCCAAATCGTGTAAGGATATTCTCAAAAATAAATTGTGCGGCTGTAGTTGTGCTACAGTCTTTGACTGGTTTTGCTTCTACCCATTTGGTGAGGTAGTCAGTTGCTGTAATAATGTACCTCGCACCACTTCCTTTTCCCAGTGGGTTAATAGGTCCCAAAAAATCAATTTCCCATTTCTCGAATTCCTGCATGGTCAGCTGAGGATTCAACGACATTTCATCTCTTCTTGACAGTTTCCCTGTCGTCTGACAGACATCGCAGTTTTGGCAATGTTCTTTGGAGTCTTTATGGATTGCAGGCCACCATATCCCTATACGCAGCATCTTTTGTGCAGTGGCCCTTCCTGCATAATGACCTCCTACGACTCCTGAATGTGCATCAGCTAATACAAGTGGCTTCTCGTGTTCTAATACACATCTTTGCAGCATGTCATCAGGTCCTAACTTGTAGAGTTGTCCTGCAATAATGGTGAAATCTGCGGCTCGCACTACCAGCTACTTCTTTTGCTGTGTAGTAAATTCAGTAGGTGTGAATCCAGTAGTTAGAAAGTAAATGATATCCTGATAATAATCATCAACAATTTGTATAGAAAACAATTGCGCATCAGGCAAATTATCTTCTAGATTCATTGGTTCCTCTCTTGACTCGATCCTTGATAGATGATCAGGGCCTAAATTTAATCTGCCTGGTTTAACTATTATTTCAAAATCATACTCTTAGAAGAGTAAGAGCCATCTGCATATTCGCCCCCCTAACATTGGCTTATTGACCAAGTATTTCAATGCAGAATGGTCAGTAAACATTGAAAAGTGCGCACCAAGCAAATAGTGTCTGAATTTCTATAGTGCATATACCATTGCAAGTCCTTCTCTTTCAGTAGTGGTGTAGTTCTTCTCAGCAGATGACAACTTTCTGCTGGAAAATGTAATGGGATGGTCAATTCCTCCTTCTCCTGGCTGCGCAAGAACGATACCCAATTCTATACATGAAGCATCAACATGTACGTGAAATGGCTTTTCCCAGTCTGGGAAAACTAGGATCGGCGCGGTGACCATTTTTTCTTTCAATGTGTCAAATCCTTTCTCGCAGTCCTCAGTCCAAATGAATGGTGCATCCTTTTTTAAAAGCTTCTCCATTGCTGCGGTTATCTGTGCATACCCCTTTATGAACTTCCTGTAGTAGCCGGTATGCCCTAGTGTAGTGCGCAATTGTTTAACTGAATTTGGTGTAGGCAAGTTTACAATAACTGCGATCTTCGTTGGATCAACCATTAACCCTTGCTTACACATGATGTGTCCCAGTAGAATCCCATAAGGAACACAGAAAATACATTTCTTTAAATTCAATGAAATCTGATGTTGTCTACATTTTTCCAGCATCATTCTAAGGTTCGCGGCATGGTTCTTCAATAAGCCAAAAATGGTCCAATCATCAAAGTAAACTTCTAAAAACTTGTGGATGAAATCTTTGAATGCTGCGATCACCACTCTGGAAAATATGGCTGGAGCATTCTTCAAACCAAAAGGAATTATTGTATACTGGAACGACCCCCATTCTGTTGCAAAAGTGGTTTTGTGCCTATCGGCTAGATCAATTTTTATCTGATGGTTTCCAGAAAATCCATCAGTAAAAGAGTATGCTTCATTCCCTCTAACGTTATCAAGAACTTCATCTTTAAAAGGTGTAAGAAATGGATCATGCATAGAGGAATCATTCAACTTTCTGAGGTCAACACAGATCCTAATCTCACCCTTTGTTTTCTTGTCTTGGATGACCATTGGGCTTATCCATTTAGATTCTTCAACCGGCTCAATAATTATGCATCGAGCATTTTATCGAGTTCTGCCTTAACTTGTTCTTTGTAGCGTGGATTCAGTGTATATGGCCTTTGTTTAATAGGTTTCGCTCCGGGCTTAAGAGGAATTCTCATAACTCCTAAGTCTCCTAGAATACCTTTCATCTCTATGAACTTTGTCGGGAATACTTCCTGATATTCCTATAATATAGCTGCGATCTCTGCAACTGTGTCATCATCCTAGTAGTCTCCTCTTGCTACAAAATTTGGCTCTTCACTAGTACTGATGTTCACTTTCTTTGTTTTGACCGATCCACTCATATCGGGAATCTCTAATGGAGGCCCTTCTACCTCGCGTATTCCTTTTGATTCTGGGATCTTTATATTGCGCGGATCCTCCTCATCGTTTTCTTTCTTATCTTCATCTTTTTCAGCTAAGTTATAATAGCCCATGACTTGTTCTATTTGTTCTATCCAATCTGGTTGGAGACTCGCAAGTACATTGCTTGTGTCAAAAAACTCTTCTAGTGTTATATTTTCTTCTTTGCGATGTGGGCTAAATATGTTTCGCTTGATCAGTTGCAGCGCGTCATGTATAGTCGGCTAGTCATCTTGAAAACTAAAATCCTTCTAGAAGGTCGCAATAAGGACGGACCAATCCACGGTTCCTGTGCACATCTCCTCCTGTAGGTACCAGTTTTTGGAATAGGCTCCTGCAATGTATGCACAAAGAGATGTACCCAATATGTCTGCAGTCTTTCCTTCCAAGCTTGTACACATGTTGCGATATGATCTCCTGGATTCCTCTGACCATTATATTTTTCAAATGGTAGTGTGACCTTATCAGCAAATCTAATTTGTAGTTTTATTCTGCACTGGTCCCAAGTTGTCATTGTCTTTTTGTGTGTAGCCCACCATTTGGCAGGTGTTTCTCTGAGTGCCATATCTGATGCTGAGACGCGATGTTCATCTGCCACTGCTGCAGTGTATTCTTTGATAAATGAATAAACATTAGTTGTACCATCATAAGTAGGGATTGGACTTACCTGCTTTCCAATCCAGCGGAGTGACTTTGTAATTGTCGCGCATCTCCTGGCAGATACTTCATGCATTCTATGTTTCTAGTTTTCTACTCCTACATCTAAGTCTGAGATGCAAGAACTATCGCAAGGACAGCTGAGCGTTCCATCCGCAGTAGGATCAATATAATCCATAGTATTTGTTGTCATTTGATATATACAGTTAAGGTCTTGAGTTCTATATTCCTCTTGAATAGGTTCAACATATCGCTCCCCCTGTGAAGGATCCAATGGTGCAACAACCCTTATGTCATTGCCTTCAAATATCATTTTCATTATTTTCAGATTGATTGTTGGAGCATAGGCCGCAGCTATAGTAAAGCTGCAAATTTTGAGGAAAAAGCACAAGTGTTGAGAGGAAAGTGCTAATTTTGAATAAGCACCAATTTTTGGGCAGAAGTAAACAAGTGCACAGTACGGTGCTAGATGGACGAGCTCAGCGCAAATCACGGACCGAAAATCGTGGAGCTCACGCACACACATCAAAGGAGAATGAATGTGGCTGAGTAGAAAGCTTAGCTACCGTAATAAATGTAGCGACGGAATAGAGGGCTCAGCTACCCTCATTAAGGCTAAGTACAGAAGTTATGGTTGCTCTGATCAAGGAAGAGCAATGGACCAAAGCGTTGAAGGCGAAGGACAAAGAGCGGTGAATAATGAAGTGGCGCCCATACCCACAATCTGCACCAGAAATCGTGGATCCTGCAGGAAGCGGCGACGTGACTACAAGCGGCACCTATAGTACACCTAGCCATGTACGCAGTTAGGGTTTTGGGGAATACTGCTGGGAAAGGCCCACAGTTTTGTAAAGGTGCGACCGTCAAGGCCACCTATATATATGTATAATTGTAAATGTTAGACATTAGCCATTAGATGTGTTAGCCATTAGATGTGTTAGCCATTAGATGTTTTAGCCATTAGATGTTTTAGCCATTAGATGTTTAGCCATTAGAGAGCTAGAGTGGCTAGAAGGCCGTTGTAAGTTGGTTGTTGATTGTTTTCTATTGTGTTGTTAGAAGACAAGAGTAGAACTGGATAGTTGTGAAGCTAATCCCTGAGTTGCAGACAGTCTGAGTCGACGTCTGAACTATTGTAACCTCTGTAGAGGAAGAGGCTAGATCGAGAGAAGGGCTCCCAGCTGTGTGCGTGGAGTTTCCTGGAAAGATCTAAGGTTGCAGCTGTGTGCGCAGCGTTATTGTGTAATTTCCATTTGAGTTAATATAAGCTATACTTCCCGTGGACATGGTTTCCCGTGAAGGTGAAGTCCATAAGTCTTCTTATTATGATAATATCCCGCGTGAATGCATATCTATGTGTTGTTATCTGTGCTTTCATGAACATTGCGTTATCTTTATGAATATGTTAAGTACGTTCTCGAAGCTTCCTTAGACGTTATAATTGTTAAGTATTGAAGGAATATGTAGAACGCCGTCACTGCGGCGCTTGAGAAGTGTGTTGCTGCGCCGTGGCGTAGGGTCGAAAATATTACAGTATCGGATGCTGGGGGTAATCGCCTCGCGCGTCCGAGTGGAAATACTGTGCAGTCGGTTTAGTACGAGTTTCAGCGCTATCGCGCTAAGAGATATACAGAAGAATAAGGCATTCCGCTCCGAGGACTCCCGGAAGAGGGGAGAAGATTACAGTTTCCGCGTCGCCAAGGTTGAGGAAGCCTGATTCCTTAGCCCCCCCATAGCCACTTCGGGTGAGACTTCAGGATGTTGCGCAGCTCGTTGCCGAGAGGGCCATTGCGCCAAGGGGTGTTTGTTGCTGCACTTCATTAAAACTCGGGTCTATCCAAAAAGCAGCCAACAAATGGTTCCGTTTCCTTGAGACTTGTTATTTCGGCGATGTGCGAGATTGATCCGCAACCTAGAGAAAAAGGGAGCCAACAAATTTTTCCATTGCCTTGAGACTTGCTCAGCCAACAAATGGTTCTGTCAACGGCTTCAACCTTATTATTTTGAAGGCAATGTGCTATTGGAATCCTACAGCTAAAGAAATTCAAGACTGGTTTGATTCAAAGGCTAGAGAGTTCGCTGAACGAGAAAATAGAAGCTTTACGATTCAGACAGAAGATTGGTTGCAGAAGTATATTTATACTGACCTTCACGAAATTTTCTTTGTCACATTTGCACTTAAGTCGCATGCGTGGGTAGCCAAGCTAGCAGATACTAGACCCACTATGCATGTTGCTCAACCCGTTGTTTGGACGCCTGAGCTAGTTAGTATTTTGAAGCGGGTAGATAATTCTGTGTCTCGCATAGTAGACTTTTGGTTGAACAGTCTCCTGGAAGGCTTCATCACCGAGTTTGCAGTAGATACGAGAAAGAGCTTCAGTGAAGCTGAGAGGAACTTCTTCCAAGCACACAGGGGTAAGTTCTTAAATTATCTGAACTTATGGATTAAATGCTTCTGTATGAAAAAGGAAAACTATGCATAGCTTCCGATGAATAACATAGACAAGTAATGTCCGCAGATTCTGATAGTGATCTTGAACTTATTGGTTGCACACGTAGTGGAAAAAGGTATAAAGTAGGCCTTGACCAACATTCTTGTGAATCTAGCCCAAAAGATAGTCAAGCTCCTAGAGCGAGCCATATAGAGAGACAAGGGAGTGCTCATATCCCTTATCACCCTTTTACACCGCAAAAGCCGGACGGGGCTCAGAATAACCCCATAGTAACACCTTCTAGTAGCCCGCACGGTACTTCTGGTACCTCAGCATCACCTTTGTTTAATCATCTGGAGGCAGTGCTACAGCACCGCCACATCAACCTCGCGCAAGAAGGATGGGTGATGACATGAAGCTACCAACTTTTAGGGGAACAGGGCTAGAAGACCCTGAGCAGCACTGGTTCCTATGTGAAGCCATTTGGACAATTAAGCAAATTAATGATGATGTTGTTAAGCTGGTTCAGTTAGCAACCACACTAAGAGAAAGAGCCTTAACCTGGTTTATGAAATACTCAGCAACACAGAATAGGATGCTTGCTGATGTAAGAAGTGCTATGATTAATTAATTCAAGAAACCTAAATCAGAATCACAGTGTATAACAGAACTCAAAGACATTAAACAGTTACCTACAGAGTCAGTATGGGACTTTGACCAGAAGTTTAAAGCCCTGATAGATCAAGTAAGCTTTGATTTTGCACCGCAGCAGCATAAGGAATGGTTCATTGCTTCGCTGCTTCCTCATATTAGACTCCCTCTGATGCAACAGAATCTCACTACTCAGGAACAAGCTCTAGAAATGGCTATGAAACTAGAAGCTTCACCAATTGCTAGAACAAGCAACAATGTTGCGCAGTTGCAGAACCAATTAGCAAACCTAACCTTGCAAGTCCATGATATTAAGAAGGGGAAGGATATTAAAGAAGAAATTTGGTGTACAAAGTGTAAAGTGCAAGGTCATTCAAAGGACCATTGTCCCGTTTTCATAGAGTATATTGCAACTGGAGCACCTAACCCTTTACCACAGGCCCAGGGGCCTTGGTGTGAAATCTGTAGAACTAGAGGTCACAGACCACAAGAATGTCACTTGCTACAGAAATATGTACAAACTCCAAAGAATCTATATTGCAATTTCTGTAAATCAGTAGGACATGATGAGAACAATTGTAGAGCATATGACCTTATGATGGAAAGAAAACATGATGTTTATAGAGTACAATCAGAGGCACAAGGACCCACAGCAGGTCCGCAGTATGACCAAACTTGCGAAGGCTGAGCAGGAAATTATAGGGGCTGTGGACGCACAGCAGGATTTGCTCGTGGACGAGGACAAATCACTTGTTACAACTGCGGATCTCAAGGACATTATGCAAGGGATTGCCAAAATCCTACAACCATTTGCAGATATTGTAAATCTTATGATCATATCATTGAAGAATGCCCTCAGCTGATGGCTAAACTGCAAGCAAACATGCCACAGGTTAACTAGAATATTCAGTTGATTGGAGCAGAAAAAAGAGAACCAGATCCTACAGTTAATATAGTCACGCGCAGTGGAGCAACAACTGGTATGCCAGAGTTGGGAACTGGAAAGCAAGCGACGCAATGGGTGCACCACGCTAATATTAAACCACCTCCGCTCAACCTATAGAAGCAAAAAGAAGCATTCAAGCAAGCTCAAGAGTATTTCTCAGACCCGCGAACTTCAAGTTATGTCACAATTCCGCATAATGATATTAGATCGCAAGTGCTAAGACAAGAGAACCTAGTACAAGAACAGGCCACTACATCTGGAAGGCCTGATGATGATAAGGATGCACTAGGCAGTGTCCATGCTTTCCTGAGAAACTGCTTAAAGTTGTTGCGCAATGAAAAAGCAGCTATGGAACTTCAACACCTATTGGATAAGTGTCAACAATCTGCTTCCATGAATACACCGCAGCGTGCTGTTCACCAGATTGGGACTCATACTAGAACTGGAAAAGAGATGAGGCTCACAGCGCAGATTGGAGTATTTGAAATGGACGAAGTCATTTTAGATTTAGGCTCAGAAGTTAATGTTCTCACCATGCAGACATGGGAACAGATGGGTAGCCCTTAGCTTACAAGATCTCCTATCTAGCTAAGACTTGTGAATCAGCAACGAGTTTCTCCATTGGGCAGACTACCCAATGTACCTATTGATATTGAGGGAGTAAGAAGTTCTGCAGACTTCGAAGTATTCAAAATTCTGGATGATACTAGACCTTATCCAGCACTCTTAGGCATAGATTGGGCATTTGATAATTTAGCTGTCATTAATCTAAAGAAAATACAGATGACCTTTGAAGATGAGCAGATCAAGGTCATCGCACCGCTTGATCCACTTCAAGGACCACGGTATATTGAACCCATTCGGGCAGAAGAAGAAGCGCGCCACATGGAAAGCTTATATCAGATGACTGCTAGTCATAGTGACTATGTCAATCCCACAGCAGACGGCCATATCAGCTGGCGATGCGATAGCTCGTGCACATCAGATTCAGAAGCAGGATTGGAAAACTGGCAGAATCGCTTACATGAGGTTTCTGCAAGGCGTTGCGCCATGATGACTAAATCAATTCGATGGATTGGCACAGAATTGAATAACACTCCAATCTTTGATGGTTTAACTGAAGTAAGTGAATTCATACATACATATGAAGACCAGATCCTAGATGAGCAGCGCATACAAGCATTGGATGTAGCACTGCGCGCTACACCCGCAAGATGGTGGGGTACGCATAAAGAGAATATTGACACATGGCAAGACTGTCGCAGATTGATACTGCGCAGATTTCAGGGAACTAAAGCAGAAGTGTTGCACAAATACAATGGACAGAGTGACCCCAGGTCACATGTTGAAGCATGTATTCAGCAATGGTCAGATATTCTAGAAGATGAGTGGGTTCACCTATTCATCCACACGTTGGATACAGTTCCAAGGAACTGGTACACTGAAACAGAATTGCGCAGAGGCACTATCACTTGGCCTCTTATGATAGAAATTTTTCAACTTACCTTCAGCTTTGAGTCAAAACATCCAAGTATCGACCACGCTCTAAAGTGTATTAAAAAGAAGGTATTTGAACAATGTCCATTACTAGAATATTCTCAACCAGATTGGGCTGTCCAGATGAAACATGCCCTGGAATGCTATAATTTCACCACTGGTGAAGAGGAAGATGATCCTTGCAACATCAATATTCCAGAATCGGAAGGAACGCGCGCTGTCGAAAGTCCTCAGCTTGATATCCCTGCCATTACAGAACACATCAAGCTCAAAAAGATTAACATTGGTACAGAAGCCGAGCCCAAGTTTGCTTCTATAGGGGATTATTGGGATGATGAAACTGTTGCCCATATTTCAGATTTATTACGGGACTACCAGGATATCTTTCCTACCAAGTTCACAGAAATGAAAGGCATATTAGGAGACTTAGGAGTCATGCGCATACCTTTGAAAGCAGACGCCAAACCAGTAAAACAGCGCCCGTATAGGTTGAACCCGCGGTATAAAGAAAAGGTTAAAGAAGAAATTGATAAGATGCTCGCAGCAGGTATTATCGAGCCAGTAGAGGAAAGTGATTGGATTAGTCCTATGGTGGTACAAGAGAAGAAGACAAAAGGTGAAATAAGAATCTGCGTGGACTTGCGCAAGCTAAACGACGCATCAGCGCATGATCCATTTCCTACTCCCTTTACAGACAAAGTGCTTGATAATGTTGGAGGACAAGAGGCTTACTCCTTCACTGATGGCTTTTCGGGATACCATCAGATCAGAATCCATCCAGAAGACCACCATAAAACCACTTTTGCGACTGAATGGGGCTCATTCCAATATACGGTAATGCCCTTTGGTCTCAAAAACGCACCTGCTATCTTCTCTAGAGTCGTTGTTGTTGTTTTTAAGGAATTCATTCATAAGTTTCTAGAAGTCTATTTTGATGACTGGACTGTGTTTGGTCTACTAAAGAACCATATAGGAAGCTTGCGCATGATGCTAGAAAAATGTAGACAGTATCAAATTTCCCTTAACTTGAAAAAATGTATCTTCTGTGCTCCTTTTGGTATTCTTTTGGGTCATATTGTATGCAGACAAGGACTTCTGATGGATCCTGCGAAGGTTGCCATCATTGCTAACTTACCTGCACCCAACTCAGTTAAGCAATTACGCACTACATTGGGACATACAGGGTACTACATAAAATTCATCAAGGGTTATGCAAAGATAACTGCGCCTATGGAAAGATTGCTGAAAAAGGATTCGAAATTCCAATGGACAGAAGAATGCCAACAGAGCTTGGATACACTTAAAGAAAAGATGATCACTGCGCCTATTCTAGTTTTCCCAGACTGGAGAAAACCCTTTCATGTTCATGTAGATGCTTCTTCCATAGCATTGGGGGTTGTGCTAACACAACCAGGAGAAGGAGGTATTAACCACCCCATTGCTTACTCTAGCAGAAAACTGTCAACAGCTGAGAAGAACTACACCACTACAGAAAGAGAAGGATTAGCTATGGTGTATGCCCTACAGAAGTTCAGGCACTACCTATTGGGTGCACATTTTAAAATGTATACTGACCATTCTGCTTTGAAATACTAGTCAATAATCCAGTGTTAGGGGGAAGAATTTGCAGATGGCTACTACTCTTCCAGGAGTATGATTTTGAGGTTATTGTGAAGCTAGGAAGATTGAACGCAGGACCTGACCATTTATCTAGGATAGAGTCAGGAGAGGAACCTACAAATCTGGAGGACAATCTGCCTGATGCGCAGTTGTTTTCTGTTCAAGCAGCTAATGAACATTATTCCAATATTCTTGAGTTTCTCACTACCGGGCAAGCGCCAATTGAGTTTACAATCCACCAGAAAAAGCAGCTTTTTGTCAAAGCCGCAGACTTCACTTTGATAGCCGGCCAGCTCTATAAGATGGGTCCCGATGAAGTCTTGCGCAGATGTATCTTAACACATGAGAAGAACTCCATCATCACAGAAGCACACTCAGGTACTGTAGGAGGCCATTTCGCAGGAAAGCCGACTGCGCAGAAGATCTTAGCCGTAGGTCTTTGGTGGCCAACATTGCACAAGGATACTAAGGAATTCTGCAAATGTTGCGATGTATGCCAGCGGACAAGAAAACCCTCAAGAAGAGATGAAATGCCGCTAAGACCCCATATAACATTGCGTGTTTTTGATAAGTGGGCCATTGATTTTGTAGGACCTATCAACCCACCAGGAAAGAGAACCGGCGCAAGATACATCATCACAACTACTGAATACCTCGCCAGATGGGCTGAGGCAAAGCCAGTTAATAATTGTGATGCTGTCACTACTGCGCAGTTCATTTTTGAGAACATTATTACTAGATTTGGATGTCCACTAATTCTAATGAGTGATCAGGGTACACATTTCTTGAATGAGACTATAGAAGCCCTTACTGAGGAATTCCACATTAGTCACCATAAGAGTACACCATACCACCCTCAAGCTAATGGTACGGTGGAGGCATTCAATAAGATTCTCGAGAATGCCCTGATGAAGATCTGTAACCAACAAAGAGATGATTGGGACCTTAGAGTCACAGCTGTGTTATGGGCTTACAGAACCACATGCAAGAAATTAACAAGTCACACACCTTTCAGTTTGGTGTATGGACAAGAAGCAGTTATGCCCATGGAATACATTGTTCCCAGCTTCAGAATTGCACAAATTACAGAAATGGAAGATACTGATACTATGAGTGAAAGACTCTCACAATTGCTTGCCTTAGAAGAAGACAGACTTTTAGCCAGATTCCATCAGCAAGTGCAGAAGGTAAGACAGAAAGCTTGGCATGACAGGCATATTAAGAATAAAGTATTTCAACAAGGAGACTTGGTACTCCTCTATGATAGTAAATTCATCAAGTTCCCAGGCAAGTTTCGTGTACATTGGTTAGGCCCTTTCCGGGTGATAAAGATAACAGAAGGAGGAGCAGTTCAACTTGCGAAGCTTAATGTATAATTGCTGCCTACAATGATCAATGGGAGTCGGCTCAAGCTTTATCGCGGCGGCCACTCCGCCTCGTTGACTTAATTAGATGCTAGAGAAGTGCAGATGCCCAGTGTAGTTGAAAGAGGCATCGCATTATCACAGTCTACATGGAAGTCGCGAGACACGTTCAGTCTGGCTTCCCACGCAGTTCCTTGAAACATCCGCGCATGTCAATAAAGTTTGTTTTGAGCGACCCTATTTGCGCTCTTGCGAAGTTTTTTCCGCATTGTCAAAACCGTCGCTCTTGCGGAGTTCCCTGTTGTCAATTTGCCGCTTTAGGAGTTCTCGTTGTGGACCCCTCTATATGCACAGTTACCAATGCTAAAGTGACTCCCCGAAAAATTTGAATTATAGTAGTTATGTAGCCGCGTCTGAATATTAATGAAGGATAAGCTCGCCAATTAATTGTAGCCGCTCTGACAGATTCGGCTTGATCTCCCTAAGATTTGCATTTATGTCATGCGCCGAAAGCTTTAAGCTTCTCCCAGAAGGCTGTCAGAGCCCGTCCATCGCAATTAATGCACCGCAGAGGCGAGGGGGTAGGGGGGTTGTCAACTCATGCATAGGCACCTATGGCTATTACCCCACTTGTCCGCATTTACTATCGCCTTTAGCTATAAATACCCCGCACTCGTATATCTTCGGGTTACTTTTCTCAAGTTGCATAGTGTCTTGTTTGAGAATCTAAGTTATTGTTTTCAGAGCCGTGTCGTGCAGCCTGCTTCTTTTGTTTTCAGCGTTCGTATCCTACGCTATTCCTCCATTTGTCTTTTCAAGTCCTTGTTGTCTATACCGGTTCACGACGGAGAACCTGTCGACTGAAGAAATTATTCGTCAATTTAAGCGCAGAGGCTTAGATTTTGGCATGACTACTCCGATGACGGCCTCGACTTACACTCACCCTGGTTGGACTGACCCCAGGCAATCTCCGGGAACAAGGGCATCTCAGCCACAGCAGCCAGACGAACCCGTTCCAGAGCCCTTTTCCACTATGGTGAATTACATTCCGCCGCGCCTAGATGATGCACCCGAGGTGCATATTCTGAAGAATGCAAAGTATCCGATTCCACTGCCTCCAATGGCGGAAGTCATGCAGCAAGAAGGGTCCCTGCTTGGACACCTTCCTCTGGTTAAGTTTTCTGATTTCAACCTGGGAGACTACAGGATGTATCCTCAGTTCGCGCCATATCACTATCTGACGGTGGTCTATAATCCCACCAGAAAGGTTGATGAATTCGTCTCGAAGGAATTTGCCGCAAATCTTGAGCGGCCTGGACTTTTGAACCTACTGAAGCTACCGCACTTCAGGCGTAGCAATGAAGTCAATGCAGTTTTTAAGGCACTGCTATCCTTCGTTCATGGAGGTTATCTTTGGCTGGGGAGGCCAATCGATTTAAATGTCGACTTGATTCATCGTATTACCAGCCTATCTAAGGTTGGTAAGGACCCAAATATTCATTTTGTTGGAAAAGATAAAGATAGAAAATTGGCTACACAGCTGGTGCATAAATACAAATTGACAAGAGGAGGTCGGGCTTATGACCTCACTATAGTCGAGGATGAAGCACTTAGATTTAAAGGCAGTCTGCTTGCAGGCAGACTTCTCACGAAGTGCAGACCTAAAGAAGTTACTGGAGTTGTCATGGAGCTCGCTATCGCAGCTGTGGAGGGAGAGCAGTACAACTGGTCTCTCTTTCTCCTCAATTCTTTCTTGGAAGACTGCCGGAACATCCAAGACACCGTCGGTCAGTTGTTCCATTTTTCTTGGCTTTTAATTTTATGCGCCTTTGTTGGGTGGAAGGAGCCCCCCAACACTCAGTTCCTTCCACGCCACGCAGGAGAGGCTACCGGAATTCGCTATGTAAACCTCTGGGATTCTAGTAATCCCGCGAAGCGCAAGATGAACTGCGTTGTTTTTTGTGAATACTATCATCTCCTTAAAGATACCATTCAGGGAATGCCGAGGCTGAGTGAGGAGACAGCACAAGTATATGGAACCAAGTTGGTCTTCTCTGCCAACTTGCACGAAATTTACCTCCGCCCTGGCGGAATTCAACAAGAATGGGCCGTAGGCCTTTACAGGATGACTACTGAAGATGTTGAAGAACTTGTAAAGTCCTGGTCAGATGAATGGAGGGAGGCCGCTGAAGTCGCATCTGCGACGCCACCCCCTTCTGCGCAAGAAAAAGATAGAGGAAAGGAAAAGGCTGTGCAGGAGACTGATCAAAGTCCGCCAAGACCACCCCCAAAGAAGCAGAAGTTGTCGCACCCCGCAGAAGCGACAGAAGACCCCACTGAGACCCTTGCCTCGGGCATCAGCCAATTCTTGAAGGAGCAATTTCGCGAGCTGCGGATGTCGCACGCTCACATTAGAAGTGCTCTGGACCTGTAGTTAGTGGAAATAAAAGGTCTCGCAGGAAGAATTGCACAGACCCATGCGCCAGCATCCAGTTCGTAGGCGCCGTAGGCACCAACACTCACCGAGCGAGTTGAAGCACTTGCCGAGAGGCATACTGTCGTGCACATCCCTCCTACAAGCATGACACTTCCCGATCCTTTGGCTGCACTGCAGGTAAGCGTAGTTGGCCCCATTGAAATAAATTTGTCTTCCATTCCAATAGAAACCTTGCAGTTAGTGCAAGAGAAGGTCTCTATTGAGCTGAGAGCTAGAGAGCTCTCCACATTCCATGCAAACCAAAGACTGCAATCGCAGGAAATAGAGTTGAAGACAGGCTATAAGAACATCTCTGAGAAGCTTGCACTCTATGAAGCACAAGACACTGGGATAAGAAACATAGTTAATGAAATCGCCCAGGAGATCCCAGCCTGCGAAATTCAACCAGACCTTCCTCTGGTTGAGAAAGTTCAAATCATTGGTGGAAGGGTGAAAGCCCTAGAGCAGGAAATAGTTGCTATGGCTGAATACCATAGAATGCAGATCGTCGAGTTGGAAGCTCGTGTTGCGGCGCATCCTGAAGATGATAGCCAGGAACAATTTGAAGCACTGCGCAGAGTTTCCACACAAATGAAGAGCAGAGCAAATGAAGCCGAGAGCTTCATGACACAAGCTATGGAGGCTTGGACTGAGCTTGAAACGCTCCCTTTCAAAGTCGGCCTTTTGGAACAGGTACAAGCAGCAGAACAGTCCCTAACTGTTCTGAGCGAAGAAGCTAAGACCTTGGAAGTCTTAGCAAAGATGAGGAAAATGAGCGAAGTGCGCAGAGTACAACAACAACTGCACAAGCTCAGAAATGAAGATGCTAAACTCACCAACAGCATTCAGCCATTTATGGATGAGTATGCTGAACTTGCTGCCCAAGCCGAGGCAAAGATCAAAGAATTTGCTGAATCTCAACAGTTGGTTGATGGCATCACTAAAGAAGAAGCCAATTCAGACATGGTCCACACAGCTGCGGAGTGCCTGGATGAAATGGACACCGCTATTGCGCAGTGGAAGAAAGCATTTGCTGAGACCCAAGCAAAGGTAGATGTGCAGCTGAAGTGACCACACGCTAGTGTGAGTGGCTCGGGGACGAGCCACAAGTAAGTGTTAGGGGCCTCTTGGAGCATAGGCCGCAGCTATAGTAAAGCTGCAAATTTTGAGGAAAAAGCACAAGTGTTGAGAGGAAAGTGCTAATTTTGAATAAGCACCAATTTTTGGGCAGAAGTAAACAAGTGTGCAGTACGGTGCCAGATGGACGAGCTCAGCGCAGATCACGAACCGAAAATCGCAGAGCTCACGCGCACACGTCAAAGGAGAATGAATGTGGCCAAGTAGAAATCTCAGCTACCGTAATAAATGTAGCGACGGAATAGAGGGCTCAGCTACCCTCATTAAGGCTAAGTACAGAAGTTATGGTTGCTCTGATCAAGGAAGAGCAACAGACCAAAGCATTGAAGGCGAAGGACAAAGAGCAGTGAATAATGAAGCGGCGCCCATACCCGCAATCTACGCCGAAAATCGCGGAGCCTGCAGGAAGCGGCGATGTGACTACAAGCGGCGCCTACAGTACACCTAGCCATGTATGCGGTTAGGGTTTTGGGGAATACTGTTGGGAAAGGCCCACAATTTTCTAAAGGTGCGACCGTCAAGGCCACCTATATATATGTATAATTGTAAAGGTTAGAAGTTAGCCATTAGATGTGTTAGCCATTAGATGTGTTAGCCATTAGATGTTTTAGCCATTAGATGTTTAGCCATTAGAGAGCTAGAGTGGCTAGAAGGCCGTTGTAAGTTGGTTGTTGATTGTTTTCTATTGTGTTGTTAGAAGACAAGAGTAGAACTGGATAGCTGTGAAGCTAATCCCTGAGTTGCAGACAGTCTGAGTCAGCGTCTGAACTATTGTAACCTCTGTAGAGGAAGAGGCTAGATCAAGAGAAGGGCTCCCAGCTGTGTGCGTGGAGTTTCTTGGAAAGATCTAAGGCTGCAGCTGTGTGCACAGCGTTATTGTGTAATTTCCATTTGAGTTAATATAAGCTATACTTCCCGTGGACGTGGTTTCCCGTGGAGGTGAAGTCCATAAGTCTTCTTGTTATGATAATATCCCGTGTGAATGCATATCTGTGTGTTGTTATCTGTGCTTTCATGAACATTGTGTTATCTTTATGAATATGTTAAGTATGTTCTCGAAGCTTCCTTAGACATTATAATTGTTAAGTATTGAAGGAATCTATAGAACGCCGTCGCTGCGGCGCTTGACAAGTGTGTTGCTACGCCATGGTGTAGGGTCAGAAATATTACAGTATCGGACGCCGAGGGTAATCGCCTCACGCGTCGGAGTGGAAATACCGTGCAGTCGGGCTGGTATGAGTTTCAGCACTGTCGCGCTGTGAGATCTACGGAAGAGTAAGGCATTCCGCTCTGAGGACTCCCGCAAGAGGGGAGATGATTGCAGTTTCCGCATCGCCAAGGTTGAGGAAGCCTGATTCCTTAGCCCCCCCATAGCCACTTCGGGTGAGACTTCGGGCTGCTGCGCAGCTCGTTGCTGAGAGGGCCAGTGTGCCAAGGGGTGTTTGTTGCTGCGCTTCATTAAAACCCAGGTCTGTCCAAAAAGCAGCCAACATTGATGATAGTGGAGTTTGTTATTTCCCAATCGATGCCCAGCAATGCTAGATAAGGATTGCTATCATCTACAATTTCAATTACTTCGAAGTCCACATAACTTCACACTCCATCAATGTCGACAATGGTATTGGTTAACCTTCCGAGTGGTATAACTACACCTTCATTAGCCATTCCTAACTGTATAGGTGACCACTGTAACTTTGGTTTTCCCATCGCCTGCCATGTTTGCTTGGTTAAGACATTCACTTCAGATCCAAGATCAAGAATGATCTCGTCCATCTCATAGTCTCCTATCTGTGTAGTGAACTGCATTTCCCTGCCGGTTCTTTTGGGACTTCTGATGTTATTGTACTGCACCATGTGCTATGCCTTTCTTATTGCATGATTCATACTGATTTATCAGTTTTACAAATTCCCTAAGAGTGTCCTTGTTTTTTAGTAACTTGATGCAGCTTTGTAGAAACTGTGCAACAAAAATAGATGTATCTGGTGCAATGCACATCTGATTGTATGCCAATGGCATATCTTCTATTTGCGGTACTTCACTTCGCAACAGGATCCTTGGTGAAGTAGGTGGTTTTTGTTTAAACATGTCCCGCACTTCTTTAAATATTTCCTTATTTTTCTGTAAGTTCAATGGAGGTGATTTCCCAGGAGCTTTTCTAATTCCTACTGTTTCTCTAGGGTTCTTCTTAGGATTAGTTGTTCCAAAAGTCGAGGCATGTACGCAATTGTCTTTTCCTGTATTCATGCCACTTCGCATTACTGCATTCACACTTTGACCTGTAAGGTCTGTTCTCTGATGCAATTAACTAGATGTTAGGATTCAGTGTTTCTGTTCTTATTCTCTTCTGCATTTCTACCTCAAGCATGGGGCAGTCTTCAATGACATGTTCAAATGATTTACAGTAGTTGCATGTGGTGCATGGATTAGTACATTCTCTTGATACATGACCTGGCTGACCACAGTTATAGCATATGACCTAGCCTCGTCCTCTTCCTTGATTTTTCCCAGTATTTCTTCCTCTCCCGTGATATCCACCACCGGATCCTCTATATCCTCCTTGATCATAGTGGGTGTTCTCTTGATTTGGCTTATTTTCCTCTTGAACGTGGTACATTCCAGCACCTCGCATTGCTTCCATATCTCACTTTCTTTCATTCATCAGTTCATAAGTGCGACAGTTGGACTCATCATGTCCAACTGACTTACAGAAATTGCAATATAAGTTTTTAGGTGTTTTTACATATTTTTGTATCAGGTAACAGTCCTCAGGTCTGTGTCCTATGCTTCTACAAATTTCACACCATGGTGCCTGGTTATGATCCATATTTATTAGGTTTGGTGTGCCACTGTTAAGGTATTCTTGAAATAAGGGGCAATGTTCTCTAGTGTGGCCCTCTCCTTTGCATCATGTGCACCAAACTTCATGTCATTGTTCATGTCTCTGCTCTTTTCCATTCTTCATACCTTGTAATTCTAATGTCAAGGTAGCCAATTGGTTCTAGATCTGTATCATCCCAGAACTACTTTCTCCAATTAGTGAAGCTTCCAACTTCATTGTGATCTCCAAGGCCTCAGCTTGAGATACAACCTTCTGTTGCATTAGTGGTTGTCTGATGTGGGGCAATAGCGCAACAATGAACCATTCTTGATGTTGTTGCAGAGCTATAACAAATCTCACTTGGTCCAACAATGTTTTGAATTTTTGGTCGAATTCCCAGACCAATTCAGTAGGTTTCTGCTTGATTTCTTTCAACTCTGTTATGCATTGTGATTTTGATTTGGGTTTCTTAAACTCGGCTACAATCACGGTCTTGATATCTACTAAGGTTCTTGGTTGTGCTTGAGAATACTTCATAAACCAATGCAGCGCTCTGTCTCTAAAAGTAGTTATGAGCTGCGCTCCCTTAATAGCATCATCTGTCACTTGCTTAACACTCCACATGGCTTCGCATAGAAACCAGTGCTGATCAGGGTCTTCCTGACCCGATCCTTTGAATATCAACATTTTTATATCATTATCTGTCATTCTGCTTTCGGATTTTGTATTATTCTGAGAGTGATTCCCTGTGACAAAAGTAGATACAAGTTTCTGGATCGTGCTAGGGACAGTATTATGGGGAATGGGATGAGATGTAGTGCTATGAGCACTTGGTCCTGCAGTGTTATTTGTATTACTGAGCTGTGGGATGGGTTGTGCGACGCTCACAGTGAATGGGTTCTAGATTGATTGATTTTGAGGTATAATGCACTGGATTGTGGCTGATAACTGAGTGTTCTTACTATTGAGGTCACATGGAATTTCGGTATCTATACGGTTTCTAGAGGATGTGGGTTTCTTCTCGTTAGTAAGCTTGTATCTCTTTCCACTTCTCAAAGTATGGTTTTCTTTGTCAGAATCAATGTATGTGTTCTCTACCATGACAGATTTAGAACTATTGCTACATTCTTAAAACACCTTTCTCATCTAAAAGCATTTTAATGTATAGGGTGAGGTTTTTCAAGAACTTACCTCTAAATCCTTCGAAAAAGCATGCTTCATCTTGGCTATATGATTTCAACGTATCTATAGCAAACTTGGTCACAAAACCTTCTAGTATGCTATCAACCCAAAAGTCAACTGCTCACGACAGTGGGCTGTCGATTGCTTTGAGTTGTTCAATAAGTTCTGGATTCCACTCTGTAGGTACTTCATCTTGGGAGCAATTCTTTCTTTCTGCTAGGCATGATATCCACTCGTGTAGCTCGTTCAGAAACGATGCCCAAAAAATTTTGTGGATGTCTTTCCACAAGTATCTATTCAACCACTGTAGGTCAGATAGTCACAGATGTCTGTTTTCTTTCTTTGCAAAGTCTTCTTCGATCTTATCGCACCAAGCCCAGATTTCTTTCTGTTCTGGATGCCAATTGTCGGACATTAATTTTTTGAATACAGTATCGCATCATCGATCTTAGCATGGCAACGCAACCATTTGTTGGTCAAACCACTGTTCTAGATGTTTTCTAATATAGACCTAGGTACTTCGCGGTACAAGATACCAACAAAACCCCTATTCACCGACCCTTTCAACAACAGACTACAAGCAGCCTGAGGTCTCACCCAAGGCGAAGTTGAGGGGGCGGTTGCAGAAGCAGGTTTCCACAACCATGTGATGCAATTGATTGTTGATTAATGCCTAGCGTGGTGGAGGACTGCGTAGCTGCGTTTAGTGATTGCGCGGAGTCTCCTACTCCGCGTCGAGTATTTTCAGGAACAAGGATATTTGCACCCTTAGTGCATCCGGAGGCCGCGTAGTAGGGTCTATGAGACTTAATCACTTCTACTCAACCTTATTCAATAGCCCTTAAGAATTCATCATTACTTAGACTGATAAACATTGTGATCTATGCGGACGAGTGAGATATGCAGTGTTGTGTGCTTTGATACCACAATTTACTCCTAACAATTAATTGTGTGGTTAGGGGCTTGCCTACTAACATTCGTCTATACATGAATTATTATCATCTTATTTCATCCCTTCCGCGGAGAATATAGATAAAAATAAACACATTGTAGCTAGGGTTTTCACCCCAGCTTGTGCAAATGAGCACCTACTAAGGAGAATGGACTCCTTAGTAGCAGTTCAATAAATAGTAAATTAAAGTAAGAAAACAATACAAATTCTAAACTAGCATGAGCATTAATAAACATAACAAAAACATGGAAATATGGTGAAGATCTTTCTTTTTGTATTAAAATTTTACCTCAAGTGAAGAGGTTGATGAAGTTCTTGCAATGGTCCAAGAGGGTTGCTCCAAACTCCATCTTTGCTCCTTCTCTTTCTCCAAAGGGTTGGAAATGGGCCAAAGGGGCACTCAAGGGTGAAAGTAGCTCAAGGGTGAGCTAGGATTTCAAGAGTGATTTTGGCAGACTAAGGGTTTCTTTAACTGTGGATATGAAATGAGGGGCCTCCATCACCTATTTATAGGTTTTTAGTGGTGGAGTGCTGGCCCATGGTTTTGGGAACCATATGGTTTAGGTCAGTTGTATAGGGTTTTTTCCTTCTTTTTCCTCTTTTTCCTCCTTTTTTTTAATTTTTTATTCCCTTTTTAGAGGGTTTTTGCTATTTTGGAGGAATTTTGGATAATTTTGGGGGGAAAAGGGGTTTTTTAGCCTTTTGGAGGCTTTTTTGATGGTTTTGTGGCCTTTTGGAGGCTTTTTAGGCCTTTTGGAGGCTTTTTAATGGGATTTTAAGGTTTTGAAGGTAGATATGGTAGGAAGTATGGACAAATGAATCATGCAATGGGGTAGATGAGATAGTGAGCACTTTTTGGGTGTTAACAGATTGCCCCCTGATGTGTGAGGGCAGGAGCTCATCGTATGGCCAATAGACATCATAAGTCGTGTATGGTTTTCCTGGGGTGTGGAGAAGAGAAGAAACAAATTGGAGCCCGGAACCACGGTCCCGAACAAGCTACAAAAACTAAAAGTACATAACCTCAATAATGGATGAGGAATAATCTGATCATATGGACGAGGTGGGCATTCCCATGCTCGTATCAAGATATAGAACAATAATAACAATGGGGTCCAAAATATGGGGACCTGACATATACATGGCCTCAAATAATGAATGAGGAAGAATCTCAATATATGGACGAGGCAGGCATACCCATGCTTGTATCAAGATACATAAAAAATAACAGTGAGGCCTGAAAAAGGGGGACCTGTAGGATACATAGAGAACCACTGTGTGCATCATAAGGGTCCAGAGGGGACACAAATCTGGGATATACTGCTGGGCTGACCATGTCTGAGCTGAAGAACTGATACACTGAAATAACAATAGTGCTGCTGAGTGGGGTACCAGAGGAACTGATGAGCTGCTGGATCATAGTGACGGGGAGTCATATCCTCAATGGTACACTGAACTGGAACTGAACTGGGTACCCAAGGAAGCATAAAACTGGATGGCTTCCGAATACAATCACCAACGCAACCCGGACATCCACAGGAACATATAAATGGGCATTCTGAAGTGACTCACCAATAACTGAAGGATATAAACCCTGCATGATTCTCAACCATGCGATCAAGGTGTTGAAGTCGAGCATGTGAGAAATAACCACTCGGAGAGGCAATGATGACTCCTCTCAGAATGGTCCGTAGGCACTCACCATAGATGGTGATGGGTCCAAGGTGCAGGGACCTGTGGGTCTATCCTCTGGAATAGAGGGGCTGTCGTCAACAGAGGGAAACCTGCAACTAGCAAGGCAATGATGTTTCCTTGATAGGAGCGCGAGGTGGAGAACCGAAGTGTGAGAGTACTGATGGTAGGACTGACATACTGTGGGGGATAACTGGGTAAGTAGAGTGGGTGGACTCAAACTTCCTTTGTTCAAAGTATGATGGCAGGGATGATCGGGAAACATATGAAACTGACTGATGGGAAAGGGATCATAGCTGCAATGGATCAAGGATAGTGACTGGGATGAGTGATACTCAAGCTGGTGTAAAATGGCAGGAGACTGCAGAATACTCTGAACAAAGGCAACCTGATTGGGGGTGCTGCTGAGATGATCGATCATAGTGTCAAGAGGCACGGGGGGACTTCTTCACAGGTTAAGGAACTAGAAGAAGTGTGTGTAAAATGGTACTGTCGTGTGGATTTATACGAGCCCAGGATAGTTCATGCTCGTGATTGCTTTCAATTTTAAGGAGTCTGAAAGTGATAAGAAGACTGAAATAATGGAATGGTACTGTCGTGTGGATTTGTACGAGCCCAGGACAGTTCATGCTCGTGGTTGCTTTCAATTTTAGAGAGTTTGAAAGTGATAAGAAGACTCCAGGGGGTTGCTTTTTCGTGTGTTAGTCTCCAAGGCCCGAAGAAGCATAAAAGGATGCAATGAAGAACTCTTCTAGACAGTGTGACTAGAGTATTCCTTTTTCGTAATTAGTCTACCAGGTCCAGAAAACGGTTAAACTTATACCAGATAGACGCCCTTTCAAGTAATTTAACGAGCATGAAAGGAAGCAAGATTGCTCGGCGATCTTTTCATTGTTTTAGGAGTCAGAAAAGAGCTTAACAGAAACTCCCTAAGTGCCTTTTTCATAAAGGACTTGTCCAGCCTGAAAAAGGGAAAAAATTATACCGAACAAAAGGAATGGCCAGGCAAGGAGGAAGTGCTCAATCAAGGAACATTTATGATGACCAAGAACGAAGGTAGGGGGGAACACTGGTGGGCCTCCTTTCGGGGTAATGAATGGTGTAAAAATAATGAAATAATTGTTGTATGACAGGAGTGAATGGCTCATGTAAAAATGTCGAACAATCCAATGGCGGCCGATGTAGCGCACAACCTGAGGCAGCAAGGTGTAGGGACACAATGTTGATATTGTACCAAGTGAGAGCGAGAAATGATCTCAAGCCTCATCACGAGCTTAGGAAAATGAATTCGGCGATATAAAAAGTGTCAAAAACGGATAACGTCCAATGTGGCACGCAAACCGAGGGGACGGGGGGCGTTTTGGAAAAATACCCGAAATATCTAGGGGTGAGAGTGAGAAATGATCTCAAGCATCATCACGGGCTCAGAAAAATGAATCCGATGATATAAAATATACCAAAAACAAAGAGCAACCGAAGTGGCACACAAACCGAGGTGACTAGTGGTGTCTAAAAAATGCTTGAAAATTGATGTGGAAAAAATAAGAAAACAAGTGGGCCATCATGACGGTCTCGTCGTGCTGATTCCAGTGGTGGAAACAGTTCGAAAAATGGACTCCGTATGGGTGCAGAATGGCCAAAACAAGAAGAAGTCAACGGACTATAAATAGTGAGTGGGTCCAACATGACAAGTGTCATTTGGACTTGTTGACTTTGACTAGTGATCAGAGTGGACCAGAGCTGAGGTGGCGTTTCTGGACGATCCGACCGACCGTTTTTAGATCCGGGAGTGACAGGTATTCCGACAAACTCATACCTGCATTTTCATTGGGTTCGGGGTAGAGTGGTGGGTCCCAAGGGATTTTATTGTACGGTCCACGTGGGTGGACCGCGGGTTTGTGGGGTGGAACCGCGGTCGGGGACCGCGGGTTCCAGGGTGGATCACGTGGCTAGGGACCACGATGTTCAAGTCGGAATACATGGTCTGGTACCGCGCGTTCTGAGGTTGAACACGCGGTTCGAAACTATGAGTTCGGCCCCTACAGGCGTGGTTTGGGACCGCGACTGTAGCCCTAACAGCCGCGGTCAAAAACCGCAGAAAGGGGTCCTAAAGCTGCGATTTGGGATCGAGCTGTTAGGGTTCCCTGGGGGGGTCAGGTTTACTTCATTGACATGAGTCTGATGAGTTTGCCTTGTGTGATTGACAGGATGCCGTTGGTGCTGTGGCAAGAGCGGGAGGTCCCGGACGAGATAGTAGAGGTTATCCGAAGGGATCGCCATGTGCGGTCGACGCTGGGATTTTGGGGACTAGATGGTATGTATTGATTCTATTGCATGTTATGGATGTCAAGATTTGTGTATGATAGGTTTTTTTGATATACTGTTACTGACTAATGTGTGATCTACAGATGTGGGCCCGAGACCACCACCAGGACATGTAGTGCGCAGGGGGCATGTGGCGGGTACCAGCCCTACCAGGCCGAGGGGAGGTGCATCGACGGGACACTGAGGGGACTCTGGAGTTCGTACGGATGCTTTTGGATCGGTTGCTGGTGGGAGTGACCGATGACGGGTGGTGGGACGTGGATCTGGAGGTGATTCAGGATTGCATGAGGGCGCCACAGGAGTTTCAGTCGATTGCAATCCGAGTGGCCATCTTAGCGGACAGGGGATGGGCACATGAGCACAAAGGGGATGAGGAGCTACCGGAGGAGGAGCGAGGGGAGGACTCGGAGATAGCTGATGCAGGGTATGACTCTCATTAGGGAGTACAAGGGACTCCCCCCCGATTTTGTAGCTACGGCATGTTTTCTATGAGGCGTAGGGATGTATAGATATTTTTTTGTATAGCTGAGTACGGGGGTACTCAAGACATGTTTGACATTCATTTTTTGATATATATATATGCACATGGATGCACCTTTTTGCGATGATGATTTAGTGTACACACGTGGATGCGCTTATGGTTTGTTATATGTTTGTACCACACGTGGATGCAAGTAGTATAGAATGATGGGCACATGGATGCCCCTTGTGTATTTTATGCGATGTATTGCACATGGATGCAACATGATGTATGTAGGATTAGGCACATGGATGCCCCTATATATGAATGTGTTTTTATTTTTATTGCACATGGATGCAAATGTGTATGTGGTGATGGGCACGTGGATGCCCCTTGCAATATTTTTGTTTTTTTATATATTTTTGATGAGATGTTATGGGATGATGATGCATGATGGAGGTTTTACATGGTGTGATTGATGTGCCAATCTAGGATGTTGTTAGCCATTTGATCTGCGACACTATTTTGAGCTCTTGGGACATGGGTGAATGTTATGGATTCAAATTGTTGGCTGAGTTGTTTTGTGCGCAGGAATTTCTAAAGAGGCAGGGATCATGCACCTGGTAGCAGTTGTTGAGCTGGGAGACAAGTAGCTGGGAGTCAAGGAACACATGAAGGTGACATATTCCCATCTGGAGGGAAGCAGTCAGGAGATCGGTCACAGCATCATACTCCGCTTGGTTATTCGTAGCAGCGCCTATACATATTCCGTCAAGGTGAATCAATTCATGTGAAGGGGAATATAAGACCCATGCTGCAGAAGCCAGGTTCGGAGACCAACGGCTTGCTCCATCAGCGAAGCCAATGTAATGAGGTGGAAGACGGTCCATCTGTGGTCATGCAAAAATGATGAATGTAAGATTGCAGTAAAAAAGGTGAAAAAAAAAAGAGAGCAAACTGTACAATACGGACCAATGGGGCCGTGGGTTATTTAGGGATAAAAGCGTTTAAGATACAACCCATTACGGGGGTTGCGCAAAAGGTGACCTTCTGAGTCAGTCAAAATGTATGCCCCATTGCCAAGGCAGGTCTGCACGATGTAAGGGCCTTGCCACATGGATTCAAACTTTCCTTTATCAATTTTGTCGTGGGCTTGGTAATAGGCGAGGACGAGGTCCCCTTCATGGAAAGTTCGAGGGTGTACATGTTTGTCGTAACCAGCTTTGGAGCAGTTCTTGGCAGCTTCAATAGTCTGAAGAGTGGCACAACGATCTTCATCAGCTTGTTCTAGTGATAGCAGACGTTGCTCAAGTGGGGAGGTGTCAGGGAGAAGCTCGACAGCAATATGTAAGGCAGGTATCTAACACTCGATGGGGAGGACAGACTCTACACCATGAACTAAATGAAACAGGGTAAAACCAGTGGAGGTCTTGGTGGATGTACGGTAATCCCATAAAGCCGGGAACAACATGTGGTGCCAATTGGACTTATGCCGGTCAACAGTGCTTTGGAGGATGGTTTTTAAGATTTTGTTAATGGCCTAGACTTGGCCATTCCCTTAGGGGTAGTAAGCAGAGGAATACTGATGTTTAAACTTCAGTAGGGTGGATAACTCGCGCCAAATGGAATCTTCGAAGTGTGAACCATGGTCTAAGACCAACTGTTTGGGAACCCCGAATCGAGTGATAACGTGGTTAAAAAAGAAATGGGCAGTGGTGTCAGCGGTACAATTGAAAGTGGGAATGGCTTCGGCCCATTTGGTGCAGTAATCGATGGCGACAATGATGTACTTATGACCGTTGGCAAATGGGAGTTTACATTCCATGAAGTCTATGGCCCACTTACAAAAGGGACCAATGGTGACGACCAGGTGTAACGGAGCAGGTGGTGTCCAGGCCTTGGGGGCAAAAAGTTGGTAATTATGACAATGTTTGACTGCTGTGATGCAGTCAGTAAAGAGTGTGGGCCAGAAGTATCTGACGCGGACGACCTTTTGGGCGGTGGCCATCCCAGAGAAATGGTCGTCGTAGGCACCGCTATGACAGTCATTGAGGACGTGTTCGGCTTCCTCGTGTGTAAGGAAACGATGGAGGATCATGTCAACCCCTCGTCGGTAAAGGACATCGCCTAAGAGGAGATATCGAGAGGCCCGGTGATGGATACGATGGCGTCCATCATGATTGATGTTGGGTCTGAACTTCTACGTGCGCAGGTATAACAGAATATCACCATACCATGGGTCGTCAGACAAGATGATGAACAAGTGATTGTTGGGTAACTCATTGGAGATTTGTGGGGACGACAGAAGGGAGGGGAGATTGGTGATGAGCTGGGAAAGCACGAGGGCTTTAGTGCTCTTAGGGGTTCAGAAAGTGAGGTCATATTCCTGGAGGATAATGACCCATTTAGCAACACGACCTTGTAGGAGCCGCTGGTTTAACAGATAGACCATGGGGTTGGAGTCGACGACAACTGTGGTATGACTAAGTAAAATGTAGTGTCACAATTTTTGGACAGAAAAGACCACAGCTAGGGCTAGTCTCTCCTCATATGGGTAACGTAGGGGTGGGCCAAACAAGGTCTGGCTGACGTAATAAATGACATGCTCTTGGCGAGCGACGTCTTCTTGAACAAGGACTCCGAAAACGGCATAATCGGATGCCAAGACGTAAAGGATGAAGTCCTGAGAGAAATCCGTAGGGGAGATCAAAGGGGCTTGTGTAAGATCTTTCTTGAGGGTTGTGAATGCAAATCCTACTTGCTCATCCCAGACAAAGGGTATATGGGTACGAAGAAGGCGTAAGAAACCATGAACGGTAGTGGCGTAATCTGGAACAAAGCGACAAAGGAAATTAGATCGCCCCTGCAGACTCTAGAGCTGTCGGAGCGTGTGAGGAGAGGGAAGGTCTAGGATGGCTTGGACCTTCAGGGGATCAACAGCAATTCCTTTCTGGGAAACAATGAAACCCAACAACCGGCCTGTTGGAACACAAAAGACACACTTATGTGGGTTCAAGCTGATTTTATACTTGCGACAACGCAGAAAAACTTGCCGGAGGTCGTTAAGGTGGTCTGATCGGTTCCGGGAATGAGCTATAAGGTCATCAAGATAGACTAGCAGGATATGGACCAAGTCGTGAAAGCAATAGGTCATGGCCCGCTGGAAGGTGGCACCAGCATTTTTGAGGCCGAAAGGCATGACACGATAGGCAAAGGTGCCCCATGGGGTGGTAAAGGCAGTCTTGTACTGATCCTCCTTACCGATCTGAATCTGGTTGTATCTGGAAAAATCATCCATGAAAGATAGGACTTCATGTCCTGCACACACATCGATGAGTTGGTCAATGAATGGCGTAGGGAAGTTGTCTTTGGGACAAGCGTGGTTTAAATCGCGGAAGTCAGTACATACTCTAATGGTGCCTTGTTTTTTGTTAACAAGGATGGGGTTTGAAACCCAGGTGGTATATGCGATAGGATAAATGAATCCTACTTTGTGAAGTTTCTCAACCTCTGCTTTAACAATGGGGAGCTTTGAAGGATGAATGGGGCACTGTTTCTGGCGAACAGGGGGTACATCGGGCCATGTGTCAATGTGGTGCTCTATAATAGTGGGGTCAAGACCCAGCATTTTGGTATAGGACCAGGCAAAGACATCACGGAACTCTTGAAAAAAAAATTTGTACACTTCAATCTCATACTCATTGCAGGAGGCTCCTAAGGTAATGATTTCAAGAGCACCAGGTGGGTCAGAGATATCTATGTGGATGACGGGTGAGATGTTGGCCATGTTACCTTCCTCAAAAGCATCAAGAGTGAGAATAGGATCCTTAAACCAGTCGACTTTGGTGGGAAGGAAATCTTTGGACTCAACCGCGAACTGGGTAGCTGTGGTAGAGGAGGATTCTTCTGGGAGGAAATAGGAACAATGGTGCATGTCATCCCAGGGATAATCCAGGGCAGTGAGAGCCTCTAGAATCTCCTCATCATTGCAGAAAGTTTGAGTTGTCAAATCGGTTGATGAGGGGGTGGTAGCTGAAGAGATCATATAAATGGTGTTAATCTCTCCGGATGAGGATGATACCGGGGGGTGGATCTCCTCAATTGTGGGGGTGTTGTCTCAAGGTCCAAATTATTCATCTCATAGAGAGCTGCTCTGTAATCTGGGAGATTAGGACAGTGATGTGAGTGATGGCCGTAAATACCGCATATTGCACAAGGGTGGTTGGTATGCAGTGATTTATCACAAGGCTTAGCGGTTGGATCTAGTTCGACAACCGGGATGTTGGGGTCGTTGTCAAGCATTTGCATGTGCTCTTGTAATGCAGGTAATTGTGGACATTGATGAGTCGGATGGCCTAACTCATCACACAATGAGAATTTGGGGGGAGCACAAAACACGGGGGGGTTTAACTGCCTTGGGAGGGGGTACAACAGTGTATGGTTGTGGGCCTCTGCCCCCAGTGGGCTTGATAAGAGGAGGGGGATTCGTAGATGACGAAGGGGGTAGCGACACTGGGAGGTGGTTGACTAGTAGTGACAATGGGTTGCACCAGTTGTAGGACGACATTTGGTGTCGGCAGGGGAACAGGAGGTGAAATATACCACACGGGTAATCCTAAGGTTAACCCGGGGAGGCTGAGAGTATCCATAACCGGGGCGCTTACTACTCCTGAGGGAGGGAATAGGAAGGGGATGGTGTGGGTGGGTGTAACACCAATGTGACTAGGTACCAATGGTTGTTTGGGTAACAAGGGTGATTGATTGTTGGGTGTTTGTGTATTGTGGGAAAGAGTACAGAGGTCAGAGACTTTGGTCGCGGGTGATGGGGGTGGAATGGATTGGAATGTGGAAGTCATCGGCGTGTCTGAGTAAAGTCCAGGTCCCACGGAGGAAACAAATGAGGTAGTTGCACCACAAACAGGTTGTTCAACCATGGGGAGAACATTTTCGGGTGCAGCGGGGGCATTTGGATCATAATAGGTGAGTTGGTCAACCTTGACCACGTGTCCGTCATGGGGGAACATCATGGTACGAAAAACAGATGAGGCAACCACCCACATGGCATACATGTAGCTGCAGCCAAGTAAGAGGTTATAATCAAGTTGGGCATTGATGACCTCTATGTCAATGAGCACAGTTTTACCAGCCAACTGGACAGGGACATTAGCTAAGAGACCTTGGGGTTGAGTCAAACGGTCGTCGTAGGCTCGCAATGCAGTGGTCGACTGCTGGAGGGTAGGGGATCCCAACTTCTGCCAAATGAATGTGGACATAACGCGTGTAGAGGCACCTTCATCGATAATGCACCGATGGATGACAAGATTCCGAACGAAAACAGAAACTTGGAACGCTAAAGTGGAAGGCAGGCATGGTTCGGACTGGTCCAAATCGAAGGCCATCAGTCGTGAATCATTTGGGTCAATACCACCAATGGCGGAGAGCAAAGTCTTGCGCTATGAAGGACAGTTTTTTAAGACTTCTAACGCAGACATGGCTGTAGGAGACTGGGCTAAGTCATCTATAATGCTGTAATTTGACGCAGCGCGAGCATTGGGGTTATTGTTGATGCGACGAAGTGGGACGCGAGGTGATTTAGAGGCGCCATCGAGTGGAGCCGGAGGTATATGTAATGTCTGATCAGTGGGATGAGCGTTAGTGTTTTTGTCGACGGGAGGGGCTTCAGGGGTGGAGCCATATTGGTTCTGACGGGTTTGGAGGTTGACATCAATGGATGACATCATCAACAAGTGGTGGGTAGCTGAGTCTAACATGGGTTGATCAGCAGCGACATAAGTTATCTGTTGTTGTGGTGGTGCGTTTCCTTGAGGGGGAGTCAACGGCTGAGTGTTCAGTACGCCTTGGGTTGGTAAGGGGTTTTGCAGCACCAAAGGTTTATGTTGAGGTGGTGGGGGGTTGGGTGGCGCCTGAGGAGCCGCATGCCCTTGGCGATGGGAATCATCTGTCCAAAGTTACCGAGCTCGCTCCAAATGTGGGCAAGCATGTGTATAGTGGCCATAGACCCCGCAAATAGAACAAGGATGGTTTTTTCGCAAATTAGGGTTTTTGGCCTGCTTGGGCTGCCGATCAGGGTTCTAGTTGGCAGGTGCCGCATTATTGTTGTTTGGGGGATTGGGAGGTTGACCACCTTGGTCTGGAGGGGGATTGTTCCCACGGTTACGGCCTTTGCCACGGTTTTGCTGGCCCTGTTGGCGCTGGTTATTTTGGTTCTGCTGTGGATTCTGTTGGGCGTAGACTTGCCCTTGGGCAACAGGTGGGTTCTGGGGTTGTGCAGGTGCGGGAGCAGGCTGCGGTGGATAATAAGTAGGGGGAGGCTGCGCAGGTGCTGAACCTTGTGGGGGTTGCTAATACGTCTGCAGAGCGGGTTGTGGGTTTGCCACAGGGGCTACCTATGGTGGGTAATAAGTAGGTTGGGCTTGAGAGGACACAGGAGCTGGTGCAGCCTGCGGGTGGTAATAGGGATGAGGAGCGACCGGGGAGGTGTAAGCGGGGGATGCATGACCAAAGCACTGAGGTGGACATGAGGGTCCGTGGGAATGGTGGTGATGTGCCATGGGAGCATACGAATTGGTTGCTCTGGACTATGATGTAGCACGCGAAAGGTCGGGGCCCTGGCTAGGACGTGCTATGGAAAAGGGTTGGGGATGCGAGGCAATACATCCAATGATGTCGTCTGTGGCATGGGATGCCCCCAGCGCATCGTGTTGGGAGGAATCACCGCGAGGGGCGTCAAGTATGATGATATATAGATAACCCAACTAGGCGTAAATGAGGTCAAATTGCTAGGCTTTGAGGATGGCCTCTTCTTCAGACTGGGGTCGTTCAGATGCCACATCCTTGGCAATGACAGGAAGGAGGGATTTTAGAAACCAATCTAAGAAGATACGGTCGTCTAACTTGATTTTGTAGAGGCTGTGGCATCGACGCCACTCATGAATGTGGTCAGTGATGTGGGTAGCCATGTTCTGTCTGCAAGACAGTAGGATCTCAACTCCCGCGTCATAGTAGACAGGTAACTTAAAGAACTGCAGGAAAGTCGAGGCAAGGGAAGTAAAGGCGGCATGGGTCCCATGGGGCTGCTCGATTTACCACTTAGCTACAGAGCCAGTGAAGGTGCGCTGTAACAGACGGAGGCGGATAGAGTCATCCACTATGGAGTTGGAGGAACACCATAGATGGAAGGACATAATATGGTTCTGGGGGTCCTCACCTGCCTTGTCCTCAAACTTAGGGATGTCAGAGGGAAGCTTGGTGGGCATGTGAGGCCACGTAGGGTCATGTCTGATGGGATCGTTAGTCAGTCTAGCTAGGTAAGGAAGGTTGAGGCTAGCCATGAATGGAAAACTAGTAGAAGGATGTGACATACTAGTGGGTTGGACCATGGTGGGGCCAATGCCCCCAAGTTTAGGGGCAAGGTTTGGGAGGTTGCCCCCAAGTGTAGGGACGAAAGTGGTATGGGACGGTCCTGCACCGCCAAGGGTAGTGTGAGTCACTGATGAAGTGGGAATAGGTATTCCAGCTACTGGAAAGGGGTGCAGTGATCGGAATGGTAGATGTGGGCCCCATCGAGGGCATACCCAAAGCAGGTGTGGTAGCTGGTGTGGTGGTGGATGCTCCACCAATGGTCCCTACAAAGAAAGGGATGGAAGTCACGCTAGCCATGGGGCTGGTTGGTGCGGTGTAAATGGGGTTCTCGGACTCTGCCTCAGAATCAGAGGTAAAATAAGGGCATCTAGATCGGGTGACGGAGTTCTATGTCGTTGACGAGTGGAGTCAAGTGACAAAGCTCGAGATCTATGATGAGTGGTATCAAGTGATGAAGATCTATGTCTATGACGGGTGGTGTCAAGTGAACCGTGCTGCGGGGGCTCACCCCGGAGGCGCTGAGAATGTCTCGGGGACTCAATGGTGACAAATGGTGTCAAATATCTGGGGGTTTTGTTGAGTGAAAACCAGCTCAAAAACCCTAATGCAACCGAGTGTGCAGAAGGAGAGCTCAAAAAATATGGCACTCAGGCCAACAACCAACTCAAAACACTTACTGTAACAGCTGTACTACAATAAGTGGAGTATCAAAAAATGGTCAGAATACCAACAAGCAGCAGGTTTCCTAAAAAATAAAAATAGTGGACTCTCTAGACCAAAAGGAGGTAAGGGAGCATGCAAACACCTAACTAAATAGTATTCTGACTCAACTAGACATATCCTCTGCAAGGTGATGAAATCCAAGTCAGACAATATGGATAGTAGAGCCAAGTGGCTAAAGATATCCCCCTACCGGGAGGGACACCGGGTAGTCAATCCTAGAAGAAAGGAAACTAAGATACCCTGTTCATGACACGTCCAGAAAAGGTGAATCTGTCGTTTGGTTCTATCGCCATAGTATCCCCATACAAGGATACCCCGAGAACTACGAAAGGTAGCCTTTGGTTACTGAATAGATTGCGGTATTCCACTCAGGCCTCCGGAACTAGTCTGGCGACTTCAACCCTCCTAGGGGAGAGGCCCTCTAATAAACTGGTTGTGACCATGCCAAAAAATACTAGGGGATTTTGGTTCCCTAATGGAAAACAGCTATGTCTCAAGTGTAAGCAACCGAGGGGTGTTATTTGGATGCCTATCCCCCCAATCCTACCTAACTACAAAAATTCTTATGTGTTCCCCAAGTGGGGTTAGAATGTTGGTTGTGTTAAGTAGTTTTTTAAGGCTCACCTGAATTAGGTGATAGAGTGTGTGCGTGTGAGATGATGAACCCAAATAAAAAGTGCCACGGGGTGGGCAACTTGCTAACTAAAAATAACAATACTTAATTTAAACTTTGAAATGCAAAATTTTCTCTTTTTCAATTAAAATGTTGAAATTTAAAAAAATATTATGTAAATGGAACAGAAATAATACTGCAGAAAAGGTTGTAGGGAAGGATGGCTGTAGGTAGGACAGATGGTTGTGCAAGTGCAGAAAATATTGCAACAAAGTGCTAGGTTCAAAACAGGAAAAAGTGCAGAATATAGACCGCAGGTTTGTGGAAAATCTGAGCGGTCGGACTGTGGGAAACAGCTCAACAGTCGCGGACAGGTTGCGGGATTTTGGCCGAAAGATGCAGTTGGGCCATTGGAAACAGGTCGAAAGCCACAGGCGGGTTGTGGGAAAATGGCTGAAAGCTGCAAACGGGTCGCGGGAAAATGGCCTAAAGACGCCGGCGGGTTGCAGAAAAATGGTTGAAAGCCGCAGGCAGGACACGGGAAAATGGCCTAAAGACGCCGGTGGGTTGCAGAAAAATGGCTGAACGCCGTAGGCAGGATGCGGAAAAATGGCCTAAAGACGTCGGCAGGTTGCAGAAAAATGGCTGAAAGCCGCAGGCAGGACTCGGGAAAATGGCCTAAAGACGCCGGCGAGTTGCAGAAAAATGGCTGAAAGCCGCAGGCAGGACGCATAAAAATGGTTAACAGTCATCGTCGGATCGCACCAAACAAGCTACTAGCCACGGTCGGATCGCAGGTAACAGACTTGAATCTGCCGGTAGGGCACCGGAAACAGTCTGAGAGCCGCGGTTGGATCGCAGGTAAATGCCTGAAAAATGCGGTCAGAACACAACTGCGGGGGGTAAAAGACGCGGTTTACGGCAGCCGAAAGGAAAAAACAGAAAAATATTGCAGAAAATTGAAAACGCTTAAAACTATAAAAACTATAACCAGAAATTCAAAAGAAACACAAGTGGAGTCGCCAAAACTATAGCTAGGGTTTTCACCCCAGCTTGTGCAAATGAGCACCTACTAAGGAGAATGGACTCCTTAGTAGCGGTTCAATAAACAGTAAATTAAAGTAAGAAAACAATACGAATTCTAAACTAGCATGAGCATTAATAAACATAACAAAAACATGGAAATATGGTGAAGATCTTTCATTTTTGTATTAAAATTTTACCTCAAGTGTAGAGGTTGGTGAAGTTCTTGCAATGGTCCAAGAGGGTTGCTCCAAACTCCAACTTTGCTCCTTCTCTTTCTCCAAACGGTTGGAAATGGGCCAAAGGGGCACTCAAGGGTGAAAGTAGCTCAAGGGTGAGCTAAGGTTTCGAGAGTGATTTTGGCAAAGTAAGGATGTCTTTAACTGTGGATATGAAATGAGGGGCCCCCATCACCTATTTATAGGTTTTTAGTGGTGGAGTGTTGGCCCATGGTTTTGGGAACCATGTGGTTTAGGGTAGCTGTATAGGGTTTTTTCCTCCTTTTTCCTCTTTTTCCTCCTTTTTTTTTAAATTTTTTATTCCCTTTTTAGAGGGTTTTTGCTATTTTGGAGGAATTTTGGATAATTTTTGGGGGAAAGGGGATTTTTTAGCCTTTTGGAGGCTTTTTTGATGGTTTTGTGGCCTTTTGGAGGCTTTTTAATGGGATTTTAAGGTTTTGAAGGTAGATATGGTAGGAAGTATGAACAAATGAGTCATGCAATGGGGTTGATGAGATAGTGAGCACTTTTTGGGTGTTAACACACATATAAGATAACAATAACCTTATGTATGCACTGCAAGTAATTTATATGCAACTTAATAAATAATCATGCACAGTAATCACATAACACAATGGTTTAACATGGTTCACCCCCCCAGATGGGAAGCTACATCCACAAGAACTATTGTTTATTATTTAGGAAAGGTTACAACAGTTCTTTCGTCTATGCACTCAGCTGCAGACGTTCTTCTTTCTTTCTCTCAAGATTAGGTCTCTGTTGTTGATGTATATGTAACTTCGGAATGTATTTCATCTATGTATTTCATATATATTTATTGTACCCTTATAAGAGATGTGTTATTCCTCTATAAGGAAGTGTCGTCATGTGGATTGACAAGTGTCGCAAGTGTGTGTACTTGCCGATGGTTTATTAGACCACCATGTGTGGGGTCGGCCCTAAAATATATATTATATTGTGGATGTATCTAGATAGACAAGTCGGCCCCATAAGGTCACTGTGCAAATAGGTTAAGTATAAATAGAGATCGGGAGATCTCTATTTGGATCATTCGGAAAGACACACTTCTCTCACTTAGAAAGTGGCACACTAGTGAGGAGGAGGATCATCTGCTCTAGGAGATTATATCAAGTGTATTTTGGTTGTACCTTGGTTGAGCCATTGCTCTCTCTATCTCTGAGGAAGTTGTGGGGTTTTTCACCTTAGGGTTTTCCCCACGGAAACTTTGTGTCTCTTGTCTCTCATGCTTTTGATTCTTTTGATGCTTGCCATGCTTATTGTGATTGTTATGCATTGATATACTGTATATGTTATTCTCTCAGTAAATATCCAAGAGTATTGTGAATTAATGCTCAAATTTTAACATGGTATCAGAGCTAACCCGAGAAGAAGACAATTTGCAGTGACGGAAACTTGAGTTTCTTGTTTATTGGGTTTCTCTCCATAGTTTTTGGAAAAGCAGTATAGTAGATTAACTCTACTCATCAAGGAGAATCTATTTGTCCAATCAGAATTCAATTCAGAGAATTTTTCAGATTTGGCCCTAAAAATTAGGGTTTCCACAAAAATAGGAATTTATGAAATCTGAAGCCATAGCTAGAAGCTCCTTGCAAAAATCGAAGTTTAGAGCTTTGGATTGAGATTTTTGGATGCGTAGATCTCTGGGAAACTCAAACCCTAATCCAAGGCTCTCCCTAGTCAACTCGGGAGGACAAAAAGGCAAATCTAAAGGGTAAAGCTTTGCTGATGTCAAATTCTGAATACACCAGGCTGATTAGATCATCAAGGCGCATCTTTCTATCCTTTCAGAAAGTTGAAGTTCACATTTTGAATTTTTAGGATTTTTCTGACAAACCCTAATCTGGGACCAGATCCAGTTTTCAGCATTTCAAGTGGTAAGACCTAAATCTTTTCTATTTCATTTGAAGTACTGTTTAAGATGTCTCACCACACCAAGCTTGAGGATAAGCTTGAAGGGGTTGATAACTTCCGAGCTTGGAAGTATAGGATTGGGTTAATCCTAGAAGAGAATGAGTTGGACTCATATATAAAAGAAGACATCCCTATCACAGAGGATGAAGAGGCGAAGGTATTGCATAAGAAGAAATTGGTCAAGGCAAAGAGAATCATTGTTGATTCTATCAAAGACCATCTCACACCCCATGTGTCTTCTCTAAAGACACCCAAGGCTATGTTTGACTCTTTGACCAAGCTATTTGAAGGAAAGAACATAAATCGGAAGATGACCCTATGGAATCAATTGAAAGGGGTCAAGATGTCGAATGGAGAAACCATTCAATCCTATTTCTCCAAGGCCTCTCAGATCAAGGAACAACTTGAAGTTGTATATGAAATGGTGGAGAATTGTGAACTTGTTATGACTACTTTGAATGGCCTACCTAGGTCATGGGACTCTTTTATCCAGGGGATCTATGCCAAAAAGAAGTTAATCTCCTTCAGCAGATTATGGGAGGAATGTTCTCAAGAAGAAGCAAGGCTTGTGGCAAGAGAAGAGAAGATGGGAAATGAAGATCAAGCTGTCACAGCTCACACTAAGAAGGGCAAGTTCAAGAGGGAGCCATCCCATCACAAGAAGAAATCTTCTCATCATTTTCACAAAGACAAGAAATATCTAAGGTGTTTCACTTGTAATGAGAAGGGTCACTTTGCTTCAGAATGTCCCAAGAACAAAAGGGACAAACACAACAACAACAACTCCAGCAAAAAGAAGAAGGGTAACAAAAGAAGGTACCATGCTCATGCTATCGAAGATGATGAACCTCCAAAGAAGAAGGCTAGGGCAGAAATTGATGATAGTAATGATGACTCATCAAGTGAAGAAGAGTATGTTCTAATATCTGCTCTCACAGGTACTATCTCCCATGGTTGTAATGATTGGTAAATTGACAATGGGGCTTCCAAACACATGACTGGGTTTAAAGAATCCTTTGTAAATCTGTCTGAACATGAATCGCCCCATAAAGTGAAACTTGGGGATGATTATCAATATCCCATCATAGGAAGTGGTGAAGCCTCCTACAACCTAGATTCTGGAAAATATTTGAAGATGAAAGAAGTCCTTTATGTACCTGGGCTCAAGAAGAACTTACTCTCCATCTCTGCATTGGATACAAAAGGTATGAGGCTTGCATTTGTGAATGGCCAAGTCCTAATGTGGCCAAAGGGAAAGACCATAGATGATGCGGTTGTGATTGGAGAGCAAGAGGGAGGTTTGTATAAATTAAAAGGACAACCTGAACATGCCATGGTGCATGAATCCATGGAGCCAAGTGAACTTTGGCATAGAAGACTTGCTCATATGCACTATAGGGCACTTCCAATTGCAAGCAAGGCTATAGAGGGTCTTCCTGAAATCAAGACCAAACATGAAAGTGTTTGCAAAGGATGTGCAAAAGGTAAGAATATTAAGAAGGCTTTCCCAAGCAGTGAAAGCAAGGCAAAAGATATCCTGGAAATCATCCACTTAGATGTATGTGGTCCTATGTCATCTAGTTCTCTAAGTGGGTATGTTTACTATGTCTCATTTATTGATGACTTCTCCAGGAAGACTTGGGTATACTTCTTGAAAAACAAAGATGAGGTGTTTGATAAGTTCAAGGAATTCAAAACCTTGATGGAGAATAAAACTGGCAAAAAGATCAAAACATTCAGATCCGACAATGGTGGAGAATTCACCTCAGGTGACTTCAAGAAGCTTTGCAGTGATTTAGGGATTAAGAGGGAGTTGACTGCTCCTTATAATCCTCAACAGAATGGAGTTGCAGAAAGGAAGAACAGAACAATCATGGAAGCATCAATGGCAATGTTGCATGACCAGGATCTACCTATGCATCTATGGGCAGAAGCAGCTAGAACAGCTGTATATGTGCAGAACAGAACACCCTACAAGATATTGGACAACAAGACACCAGAAGAGGTCTTTTCTGGTAAGAAACCTGAAGTCAGCCATCTCAGAATATTTGGTTGTCCAGTATACACTCATGTCCCAAAGGAAAAGAGGACAAAACTAGATCCTTCAGGAAAGAAGGGTATCTTTGTGGGTTACAGTGAAAGCTCGAAGGCTTACAGAATATACTTTCCAGGGTTCAAGAAGATTGATGTCAGTAGGGATGTAACATTTGATGAAAACTCAACATTCATCAAATCAAGGAAGGCACCTATCGAAGTTTATGAAGAACCTAAGGAAACTAGATTTCAAGACACTACCATGACTAAAGCAATTCTAGAAGTTGTTCGTGAGTTTGAAGATCCGCAAGAACCTGTAGATACACCCCGTGAGGATAACTCTCACAAGAGGAAACCTGCATGGGCTAGAGAGCTCATTCAAGATGCAGAAAGATTTGGCATTCCAGAAGAAGAACATAGAGAAAAAAAGAGAACCAGATCACATACCAGCTATGTTGCTTTACTCTGTGACATTATGAACAAAGAACCTTCCAGTTATGAAGAAGCAGCGGAAAATAAAGAATGGAAGGATGCCATTGTTGAGGAATACCAATCAATAATGAAGAATGATGTTTGAGATGTTGTCCCAAGACCTAAATAGAAGTCTGTTGTGACTTCCAAATGGATCTACAAAATCAAGCATGCTACAGATGACAGTGTAGAGAAATACAAAGCAAGATTCATAGCTCGTGGCTTCTATCAGAAAGAGGGAATAGATTATGAAGAAACTTTTTCACCTGTAGCCAGGTATACTTCCATCAGAACAGTACTTGCACTAGCTGCAGCAATCAAATGGAAAATACACCAGATGGATGTCAAGACTGCTTTCTTGAATGGTGTAGTTTAAGAGGAAGTATACGTGGAGCAGCCACTTGGTTTTGAAATACACGACAGGGATTCATATGTGTGCAGATTGAAGAAATCCTTGTATGGCTTGAAGCAAGCTCCCAGAACTTGGTATGGTAGGATGGACAGTTTCCTATCTAGCTTGGGCATTACCAAGAGTAAAGCGGATTCCAACCTCTACTACAAGGTTGAGGAAGGGAGTCCTATGATTCTACTCCTGTATGTGGATGACTTATTTGTAACAGGAGATGACATATTGATTGCAGATACTAAGATGAAGCTTGTTGTTGAGTTCGATATGAAAGATTTGGGAATGATGCATTATTTCCTTGGTATGGAGGTGTGGCAGAATTCAGGTGGGATCTGCCTTAGTCAAGGGAAGTACACAGTAGATATTCTGAAGAGATTTGGGATGATGGATTGCAAGGCCATGGCCACACCCATGGCATCGAATCTAAAGCTTCTATGTGATGCTTCATCTGAGCCAGTTGATGTCTCTTTGTATCGTCAGATGATTGGGTCCTTGATGTACCTAACGAACACGAGACCAGATATTTTCTTTGCAGTGAACACATTGAGCCAGTTCCTGACGGATACGAGGAGTGTTCATCTAGTTGCTGTAAAGCATGTTCTGAGGTACCTGAAGGGTACAGTGGATTATGGGCTCAAGTATGAAGCAAATCAAAAGTTTAACCTGCAGGGTTATGTTGATTCAGATTGGGATGGCAGTGCTGCAGATAGGAAGAGCACATCTGGGTGTTGCTTCAATATGGGATCAAGTGTGATCTCTTGGTTCAACAGGAAGCAATCCTGTGTAGCACTGAGTACAACTGAGGCAGAGTATGTTGCAGCCTATTCAGCTAGTTGTGAGGCAGTATGGCTACGGAAGCTACTGTCTGAGTTATTTGATCTCCCTTTGGATGCTACTGGTATATTCTGTGATAACCAGAGTTGTGTGAAGCTGTCTGAGAACCCAGCGTTTCATGATAGGTCGAAACACATAGAGATAAAATATCACTATATCAGGGATATGGTGCAGAGAGGAGCCGTGAAGCTCCTGTATGTTGCGACGGACGAGCAGATTGTATATGTGCTGATGAAGCCACTAGCTAGGGTGAAGTTCTAGTACTTTAGGGAGAGGCTTGGTGTTCTTCAGATCAACGACACTTCGAGGAAGAAGTGATGGACACATTTGCTGAAGCCATCCCGAGCATGTTGGAAGGAGGATCCTTCATATGGTTGTGGATGTAAGCGTTGGATGATGAGTATTAGGATGATGCTCCAGTTACTGCTCTGTATATGTATCATGTTGGATGCTGGATATGATCAGTTGGATCATTTATATTTGTATGTATGTACGCATCATGTTGATGTTGGATATGATTAGTTGGATCATTTATATTTGTATGTATGTACGCATCGTGTTGATGCTAGATATGATCAGTTGGATCACTTATATGTATGTACGCATCATGTTGGATGTTGGATATGATCGGTTGGATCATTTGTAGGTATTTGTATATGCATCATGTTGGATGCTTAGACCATGTATCTGTATCAAGTCGATACATTGTATGATCAGGTAGATCATGTATGTTGATATGTATCATGTATTTGTATTTGTATCAGGTGGATACACTGTATGATCAGGTGGATCATGTATGATGATATGTATCTGGTACATACTTGGTGTGCATTAGGTGGATGCATTATATGATCAGGTTGATCATGATGATGAGCTTCAGGATGTTGCTCCAGATGATATGTACCAAGATGGTACAGTGATGATGATCAATATGATCATGGGCATCAAGATGATGCCTCGTGTGATGATGATCCGTTGGATCATGAGTATCAGGTTGATACTTGGAGGTTAGAGATGATATGTGGCAAGTTATGCAAATAGCATGTAATCAGTCCTGGGAGATCTTGCCGGTCGTGCTGCGGCACATAAATGTTCCTAGGGTACTCTTCCCGGTATTGCTATGTAGTATGTAATCAGTCCTCAGATATCCGATAGGTTGAGTTGTGTGCTCGTAATCAGTCCTGGGATGAGGTATTACTACGGAGACATGTAATCAGTCCTGGAGATCCGAGAGGTTGAGCTGTGTGCTTGTAATTAGTCCTGGGATGCTCTTTAGAGATCTTGTCTGTCATGCTACGGCACAAAATGTTCCTGGGATGCTCTTTAAAGGTTTTGTCTATCCACATGTAATCAGTCCTGGAGATCCGAGAGGTTGAGCTATATGCTCGTAATAAGTCCTAGGATGCTCTTTAGAGATCTTTCCGGTCGTGATGTGGCACATAAATGTTCTTGGGATGCTCTTTAAAGGTATTATGGAGGAGATGCATGTAATCAGTCCTGGGAGATCTTGTCGGTCGTGCTTAGGCACATAAATGTTCCTGGGATACTCTTTTCGGTATTGCATCCGTACATAAAATTAGTCCTGAGAGGCCACCTCTATCAGACCGTTCGCACAGATGATGAAGACCTGTAGGTGGTGGGCCTACATCCAATATGAAAAAGGACTCACTCTGTAGAACTTCCTATGACAAGTAGAGTCATAGATTGGTTGAGATAGCAGCAGCAGGGACGATGATGATGACGATGCATCAATGACAATGATCCCGAGAAGAAGACTTGTCTAGCAGAACTGTGTCGAGAAATACCTTCCTAGTTAAGAGGGAGTGTTGATGTATATGTAACTTCGGAATGTATTTCATCTATGTATTTAATATATATTTATTGTACCCTTATAAGAGATGTGTTATTCCTCTATAAGGAAGTGTCGTCATGTGGATTGACAAGTGTCGCAAGTGTGTGTACTTGCCGATGGGTTATTAGACCACCATGTGTGGGGTCAGCCCTAAAATATATATTATATTGTGGATGTATCTAGATAGACAAGTCGACCCCATAAGGTCACTGGGAAAACAGGTTAAGTATAAATAGAGATCGGGAGATCTCTATTTGGATCATTCGGAAAGACACACTTCTCTCACTCAAAAAGTGGCACACTAGTGAGGAGGAGGATCATCTTCTCTAGGAGACTATCTCAAGTGTATTTTTGTTGTACTTTGGTTGAGCCATTGCTCTCTCTATCTCTGAGGAAGTTGTGGGGTTTTTCACCTTAAGGTTTTCCCCACGGAAACTCTATGTCTCTTGTCTCTCATGCTTTTGATTCTTGTGATGCTTGTCATGTTTATTGTGATTGTTATGCATTGATATACTGTAGATGTTATTCTCTCAGTAAAGATCCAAGAGTATTGTGAATAATGCTCAAATTTTAACATCTGTGCACTCAGCTGCAAAGCCTTTACAATGCTTTTCTCTAACAGATCTCACAATATTCAATAATATTAACCAAAATGAGAGTTAACCCTTTTCCTTTACAAAATTTCCTTATATATAGATCAAGACCCGTAGGTCATGTCTTTACATTTACAAAGGCGGAACCCTTAGGTTTACAAAATTGTTGCGGTTTTCCCAAAATCGGACTACTGATATTTGGCAGCAAATCTTCTGTTATATGCGCGCCAATAGGTTGCTTCCACTGATCTGTTCCTTCTTTTCTGGCCTTAGATGACTGGTTCAAGTAGTAGTAGTCTTCTTCCTGTTGTGATCAGTCACCTACCTCTGATTTGCACCTACCCACTGCTTGGTAGTTATCTTTGCCAAAAATAGGTCTTCTATGACCTAAACAAAATAACTGCCTTCATCCGTCAATGCTGTGCTTAGCTGGATCTTCATTGATGTGGCACATCATAGCACTGTACTCCTCTCAGCACCGACCTCGCAGCTCCTCTGACACTATGCTGCACGCAACTTTGCAGCATACCAAAACTTATCCCAAAATTGTTCAAACTTAACTGCGCTTAACTCCACAGTTCTCACAATTCTTCCTATTCAAAATTGCCCCATCTAGGCCAGGCCCAATATGATTCATGATGACTCTGCTAATCCTGTGCCGATAGTCGATCATCTAGGAATTTCATCATTTCTCTAGCCTCAATCTTGGCCAACCCCATGGGTTCGTGCCATTCTGTTGTCCAGTCGTTCACGATAGCCTCCAACTCCACCGTCGTCACCTTATATGGTGTCAGCAACCATTGCCTATCTGGTTCATGACAGGCTTGTACATAAATTGCATGCGGTTGAATTGCAAACACCATGACTGGCTTAAACTATGCTATGGTTTCTTCAGACAAATGGGGCACCTTCGTCACAGCCGCATAAAGCATCTTCTAGTATAATCGGAACAACAACACACATTCTTTAGTCTGCTCTTATTCTTAGGTGAACCACAGGTTTTGATATCGCACACTACGACGCTCTATCATGGTGTCAATCTCCATACCCTGGTACGCATCGAGCTCCTTCCAGGCCACAAATGCAATCAATAGTAGAAGCCAGCTATATGTGAATGAGCCCTTACCCACTTGAACCACAACAGAATCCTCTGTCAACTGATTTAGTAGAAACAACAACCAATTCATCTGCACTCCGTCCGCACACTGCTCGGCACTCACCACAATTCCTGAATTACACTGCTTGGGTCGACCACCCCATACCACTTTGCAGGAAAGTATCTTGGTGTCAGTGAGCACCGCCTTATCATTGATGTTGTTGGTGCGGTACCCACAACCATCCTTCTCCAAGGCATAGTGGTTGACCAACTGTGCGGCCAACTTTTTGTCGTTCTCCTTTCCTCAGAAATACTGCGATAGGTCAACCCCATCCTTGGGAAACCCAGTAATATCTGCGATCAAGTGCACTGTGACAGGATTTGCTTCATCTAGCCACAACGTACTGCCATGAGAGAAATCCAGCAGCTGCTTCACACATGCATTAACCTCTGGCAGTCATCCAAAATGTGGCATATTGATAAGGCCTAGCGAGCCTGCCTGTTTCAACCCCCACGCCCAATCACGTGGAACCAGCTTACCGCTCAATTGTGATCCTAGCTCATATGGATCCGACGTAATCTCCTTGTATGCCACCATATCATGGTCATGATATTTTAGATGCATCAGTGCTGGCCCGATGTCAACAAAGCACTCCATACCTACCGGTAACGCAGGCATCTGCAATGTGTACTTGGCATTCCGCTGCACCTTCCGGGAAGGTACCCCGGGTCGACTGGGGGGAATATAACCCAGGATATCAGTGGCCGAGAGTCCTTCCCATGCGGCTGACTCATCAACCTGGTGGCTGGATGTCCCTGTTTTCCCTTGAGCTTCCCCCTCCACAGCAGTGGAGGACCGAAACTGACGCTTGCTCTGCAGTGACTTGGAATGCTGACCTCCCCAATGCTTCTTAGAAATCACCGATGCTCCAACCGGCATGTTTGCAACTTCTGCCTCAAGATTGACGTCTCCGCAAGCTCAACCTCTTCCTCAACGAAAAACTAGGATGAAAGGAGACTCTAATTCACTGCTAATCTCAACAGTTTCCAGCATACCTACAAGACATTCTCATTGATCACCGGTGTAATTAACAGACCCACTCAAAGCTCAATGACAGCACTCTACAAGTTCAATCTGAACTTTGCCAACCTCTCTACTGCACTCACCAGGAAACAACGATACTCTGCAACACTTCACAATCACACTTAACAACTAAATTCTCAGTTCCTTCTGACCAACTTCGACCCGTTCTTATAGCATCCAACCCATTCCTTCATAATCATTACTAAATCCTGCATTAACTCGACCGAAATTCTTTTTTAATGACAGAAATCCGTCATCGATCCTGTCAGCCAATCGGTCGGATCCGCCATTAATTCCCATCATGCGAACCCGCTCCGTTAATTAATTGTCTCCACTTTTGGCATTTATTACTAATTTGACCTAGTCGCAACGCTACCACTTGACACGGACTGCTCCTAACTTGCGGCACAAGCCTCCCTGCCTACACATTCTCATCTCTATCATTGTGCCATCCTGCAACCGATCAACCTGCATTTTTTTTAGTTTTTTTCCCGATATGACTCAGGCATCGCACTGTTCCAATCCCGGTCGATAGGGCTTCAACCTGCTACCATTAATCAACTTTGGGATCATCGCTCCATCTAACTGCTACAACTGTACTGCGCCTCCTGAAGTGATGCTACTGATGTGATACGGACCAAGCCAATGCATCTCCAATTTTTCTAGATGTTTTATAAACTTGTTGTCATACAACAGCACCAAGTCACCCTGCTTAAACTATTTTTTTTTTATATGGCGATCATGCCATGCCTTCTGGCGATCCTTCTCCACCCCCTGGTGGAATCCTGTTATAAAGGGATCTTACTCTAGTTGTACTAACTGCGCTAGACGTTCTTCTCATGTTGCTGCATCATCCATACCTGTCACTACCACTATGCGTAGGCTCGGAATGATATACTCCATTGGAATAATCACGTCTTGTCCATACACTAACTTGAATGGTGTCTGACCTATCAACCTTTTACATGTCGTGCGATATGCCCACAACACTGCTGGGATTTTCATATCCCATTCATCGCGGTTCGCATTGCACACCTTTGTCAGCGCATGCTCCAATACTTTGTTGAAAGCTTCCACCGTGTCATTTTCCTGTGGATGATATGGCATACTCTTCTTATGCTGTATTTTCAATTCCTTTGTTAATGCGCTGATGGTGCAATTGAGAAAGTGGTTTCCTTGATCACTCAACAATATCTTGGGGCAGCCAAAGCGAGTGATAATGTTATCAAACAAGAACCGCGATGCCATGGTCACAGAACAATCAATGATGAGTGTCACTTCCACCCATCTTGTAAAATAATCTGTCACGATAATGATGTATCTTGCACTAGTGTGCTTCCCCGATGGAGTGATTGGTCCTACGAAATCCACTGCCCATTTTTCGAATGGCTACAGTGTTAACTGAGGCATTAGTGGCATCTCATCCCACCTGGATGGCTTCCCAATTCTCTAACAACATCGCAGGACCATGCATAGTTTGTCGCATCGCTGTGCAGTGTGGGCCACCAAATCCTTTCCCACAGCACCTTCCTGGTAGTCGCATGACCACCATAGTTCCCTCTAGCCACTCCTTCATGTGCTTCTGACAATATCTACTCTTGCTCATGTGGCAAAACACACCGTCGCAATACCTCATCTGCGCCTAATTTGTACAACACACCTGCAATGAGATGGAAATATGCAGCCTTGACCACCAACTGCTTCTTCTAACTAGTAGTGAACTCTTCAGGTGCGGTACCTGTCGCCAGAAACTAAATGATTTCTTCAAAATAGCCATCGTCTACTCCAACCTTAAACAAATTTGCATCAGGAAACCCGTCTTCAATGTTAGTTTGCTACTCTCTTATTTCAATCCATGATAGGTGATTAGGGCCAGCATTCAACCACCCTGGCTTCATAATTACTTCAAAATCAAACTCTTGAAAAAGAAGTAACCATCGGCAGATCTTCCCCTCCAATACAGGCTTATTGACTAGGTATTTTAATGCAGAGTGGTCTGTAAACATCTTAAAATGTCCTCCCAATAAGTAGTGTCGGAACTTCTGTAGCATATAGACCATCACCAGGCCTTCCCTCTCTGTAGTGGTGTAATTCCTTTTTTCATATGATAGCTTCCGACTTGCGAAAGTAGTAGGGTGATCAAGATCCCCCTCCCCTGGTTGCGCTAGTACCACACCGCGTGCAATCGACGATGCATCGACATGGACATGGAACTCCTTACTCCAGTCTGGAAAGACCAATATCGGTGCCGAAGCCATCTTTGCCTTCAGCTACTCAAAACTATCCTAACATTCAAGGCTCCATTGAAATACTGCATCTTTCTTCAATAGCTTCTCCCTAGGGGCGGTAATTGTTATAGCATAATTTTCCACCTTGTGAGCATCAGCACTCTTTGGCCTGTAGGATCCATTTCACTGACTCAGATCCACTTTATATCCTTCAGACACTATTTTTCCCTATTTTTTCCCTTGTACGCTAGTTGAATTATTACAGTGGGCGTACCCGCGAGTTGCATAACTATAGCCCGCGGGTAGCATGTAAAATGGTAAAAATTACTAGTTTATTACTTTTTACTCCCAAAAAGCGATCATAGGGTGACCTTTGGCCCTCCATTTGCCCCGAAATGCCTCGATGTGTCCTTTCACTTACCTTTGGAAGGACTATATATTGAGCACATATGACTTATGGACGGGAGGAGAAAGGAGAGCAAGAGAACTCTAGTGGATTTTTGCCCTATCTTGAGTCTGCACTCATTGATCCTTGTAGTTGTGAACCCTTTATGTTCACCTTCCAAACTCCTATCATAGTTTGAGTTTGCCATTCCATGGAGGATTGAAGTGGTGGAGGTGCAAGTGTATCGACCCAGATCTTGGTTCAGATTGGTTGTCGGCAAGAGGTCGTATCATATTGTTCTTCTTGTTGTTTATTAATAGAAATACTCATATTCTCGTCCATTAATGTTGTGAATGTTGTTTACATTACATTGGGTTGAATTTACTTATAATATCATGGACCATTGTTATTGATGATGTTAATGTTGTTTATATATTACATGCGCTTGTTGTATATTGGCTGTCAAGACTAATTTGCAGGTTCAAGTGCACGAGTGGAAAAGCTCCAACGGGGATCTACATCAAACGTTTGGATCGAGGTTGGTTTATTCTTCATTATCTCAGCATTGTCATTTATATAGCATAGTTATGAGAATTGAGTTAATTTCTAGTAGTCAGCCGTCTATTGTGGTCTACCCCAAGCCATAGTGAGTTTTCTCCAACACAGTGATCGCTGCATATCCCCTATTGAAACTTGCGGTAATACCCAGTATGCCCCAAAGTCGTGCTCAACTTCTTAACAGTAGTCGGAGATGTTAAGCTCAAAATGAGCGCAATATTTGTTGGATCGACTAACAACCCTTGTTTACACACAATGTGACCCAGCAATATCCCAAGCAGTGCATAAAAGATGCACTTCTTCAAATTCAGTGATATCTGATGTTGTCTGCATCACTCCAACATCAACCGCAGATTGGCTAGATGATCGCGTATCAAACCATAGACTGTCTAATCATCCATGTATACTTGCAAAAACTTCTGAATAAAGTCCCGGAATGCAACAACAACAACCCGCGAGAAGATCGTAGGTGCATTCTTCAACCCAAACGACATCACGATATACTGAAAATAGCCCCATTCTATCACAAAAGTCATCTTGTGGTGATATTCCTTTGCAATGCGGATCTGATGATAGCCTGACAACCCATCTGTGAAAGAATACATCTCCTGGCCACCCACACCTTCGAGCACTTCATCAGTAAACGGGGTCAAAAAGGGATCATGCAAGTAGGCATCATTCAACTTCCACAAATCAACACAGATGTGCACCTCGCTGGTCTTCTTGTCCTACACCACCATAGGACTGATCCATTCTGACTCTTTGATCGGTTCAATGATACCAACATCCAACATGCGATCAAGTTCTACCTTGACCCTCTCTTTGTGTCGTGGATTCAGCCAGTAGGGTCGCTGCCTGATTGGCTTAGCATCTAGTTTCAAGGGGATCTTCATCTCACCTAAATCTCCCAAGATACCTTTTGTTTCTGAAAAACTTCATAGGAAAGAGGTCTTGGAATTCATGCAACAAATCAGTGACCTTTCCCATCATCTCATCATCCCAATAATCTCCAACGTTCGCGAACTTGGGAGTGGCCTCTATCCCAATATTGATCTTACGGAGCTTCAATGGCTGGCTGATCGGATCACTTGGCACATCAGGGGCTATCACATCATGACTTCCTTCATACTCAGGAATATTGACATTCTACGGATCGTCACCATCTTCAGCCCCACCGGTGATATTCTAGCATTCAATCAGGGATTGCATCTAGTAGTGTGCATGCAGATCCGCTGGATATGCTACGGGGACAACCTTCAAAACTACATCATGGATGATATGCAAAGCATTATTGACATCAGGGTTGGAATCTGCGAAAGTAAACGTATGAGTGAAGTAGACCATTAACTCCACCCAAGTGGTAATTTCTCCTCGCAACTCAGTTGCAGTATACCATGAGCGCGACATCTCATCTAAAGTATGGATAAAGGCATGGACCCACTCATCTCGCGATCGTGATTCCCATAATGTCTGGCACTACCTTAGATGACTTCTAGGGTTATTTCGACCATCATATTTCCCTGTGTGGTAGACCTCGGAATCACCGAAGCGAACCGTCATCAATCTTCTACACTGCAACCATTCATTAATTGATTTCTTATGTGTCTCCCACCAGCGTGCTGGATCCACCTTTAGTGCTTTCGCCAATGCCAACAATCACTGTGGTGCGGACACTCTTTCCTCAAACTCCGCCAAAAATTCAAACAGACAAGGAAACCCGTCATAGACTGGTAGTGAGACCATTTCTGTCGCAACGCGGCATAATGATTGTGTGACAAATCCACATTTGTGGGGTGATACCTTGTGCAAGTGATTCTGCAAATGTTCTAACGCATCATCAGAGTCGAAAGACGAAGAGCTCTCGTTGCCATCCCAGGTCACTATTGGCAGTCGGATGAATATAGTCTTCAGAAATTTTGAATGCATATTCCCATCCATTGGGATCTTCGTCCTTTACTGGCTCAATGTATCAGCATCCTTCAGCCGGATCCAACAGGGCTATGACTTTGAGATCACGATTTTTGAAAGTCATCATCCACCGCTTGAAGTTGATTACCGCTCCATTGTCATTAGCCCATCCGATCCCCAACAATGTGGGATATGAGCTTCCTCCTTCAACCACTTCGATGACATCGAAGTCAGCATAGGTCTCCATGCCCTCAATGTCCACCACCAGATGTGGGACTCTCCCAATCGGTGTCACTTTAGTGTGATTAGCTAATCGGAGCTAGACAGGAGACCAACTCAATGGGGGGCTCCCCATTTTCTGCCATGCCTACCTGGTTAAGATGTTGACATCCGAACCAAGATCCAGAATAGCTGAATCCACATCATAGTCCCCGATTTCTATATTCATTCGCATCTCCTTACCCGTCTTCTGCCGCTGTAAGGAATTTACCATGGACTCCTGTCGTCCCCTGGTTGATTGCTGCAGCAACCCCTCAATCTCAGCTAGAACAGCCGGATCCCTTTCCAGCAATAAGCAACTCTTGAAAAATTTCTACAAGGTTCCAGACGTCGCCAATGGACTTGCTTCTGAAGTGGCATAAAAAACAAGGGGCATGTCGCAGATGATGGCTTTACCGGGGTTCTGGTCCATTGCATGACGCGCCTGAAAGAACGTGTCACCCTCGGCCTCAATGTCAAATGATACCTTCTTCTTCTCAGCCAATCGAATGTCCCCTCCTATTGCTACATCGCCCCGCGTGATGACTACGACAGCTGCATCTTGTGGTCTTGGGTCCACATAAATTGTTGCAACACTCGCGCCCTGATTCTGGTTCAGTGGTGGATTCCATGGCTGGTTCACGTTCTGATTAGCATTCTGATTTGGGTGTTGGTTTTGGTTCTGCCCTAGTTGCTACACCTGATTCTATATTGGTTGCTATGCTTGATTTTGATTCTACAACTGTGGAACATTCCCTTTCGGCCATCGCGCAATCAACTGTGGGAAGTTCTCTACTATATGGTCTGTAACAAAGTAAAATGTGCACTTCATTTGCAATAATGGGAAATCGCGTTGATAGTGTCCCCATGCCACACAGTGATAGCATTGCACAGGTCCACGACCTCCTCATCCTCCTCCATGACCAAATCCTCCACTGTGTCCACCCTGGAATCCTCCACGGAATCCACCCTACTGTTGGTACTGTGGTTGGTTGTACTGTTGTTGCATAAGAGCTAGTTGCATGCCCTACCCTTGCTACGCATACGCCGGTTGTTGAACGTATTGTGGCTGTCGGGGAGCCATTTGCATCAAAGCATATTGCGGCACAAACTGCTGTGGTACAAACTATACTTGTGGTTGAGGTAGCAGCTGGGCTACCTGCGGCTACGGTTGCAGTTGTTGTACAGCACACTAGTCATCCTTTACATAGAATGCATTGTACGTTCTCTCATGAAGCAACCCATATGCCCGGCAATATTTGTCATCATGTCCCACAGATTTACTGAAAGTTCAATATAGATTCATCAGTTTGGTGACCATCTTCTACATGTATGGGCACTCCTGTATTGGAGAAAACTCACTATGGCTTGGGAATACCACAACAGACAGATGACTACCAGAAATCTACTCAATTCTCAAAACAATGCTATTATAAATGACAATGTTAAAATAATGGAGAAATGTAACCAACCTCGATCCAACGTTTGATGTAGATCCCCGTTGGAGCTTTCAATCCGCGCACATCCAAGCACTTGTAATCTACAAATTAGTCTTGACAACCAATATCTAACAAGTACACGTGATATATAAATGACATTAACATTATCAATAACAATGGTCCATAATATCATAAGCAAATGTAACCCAATGTATAATAAATGACATTCACACCATGAATGGACAAGGATATGAGTATTTCTATTAATGAACAAGAAGAAGTACAAAGTGATACGACCTCTTGCTGGCAACCAATCTGAACCAAGATCTATATCAATCCACTTGTGCCTCCACCACTTCAATCCTCCATGAAAAGAAAACTCAAACTAGCAAGGAGTTTGGAAGGTGAACATAACTGGTTCACAACTACAAGGATCAATGAGTGCAGACTCGAGATAGGGCAAAAGTCCACTAGAGTGTATTTACTATTCTCTTCCTCCTCCCGTCCATAAGCCATATGTGCTCAATATATAGTCCTCTCAAAGGTAGGTGAAAGGACTCATCGAGACATTACTTGGGCAGATGGAGAGCTAAAGGTCACCCAATGACCGCTTTTTGGGAGTAAAAAGTAATAAAATAGTGGTTTTTACCATTTTACTTGATACCCGTGGGCTATAGGGATGCAACTCGTGGGTATGCATGCTATAGTGATGCAACATGAGGGTAGGAACAAAAATAGGGTAAACTGGTATCACTGAAGGATGAAAATGGAACTGAGTCACTAAAAAGGATCCTACAGGCCAAAGAATGATGATGCTCATAGGGTGGAAGATTTCTGTGTAATAGATGCCCCCTAATGTGTGAGGTCAGAGACTGAAATGTGCTAGGATGGCTGAAATACATTATAAAACTCAGAAGTGGAGTGATGGAGACACAAGTGGAAAGAACGGCTCACTCGTCATACTACAATAGTATCTCTAAATACATGTCGGTATAGTACAACAATCTGATACAATGGCCGTGAATAGGCAGTACATAAGTAAATATATGTCACAAGTGATCATAGCCATGATCCCTCTACAGTAAGATATGGTCTTCTGCTGAAAAGAAGACAACTAGTACAAAACTGGAGGTACAAACTGCTGAAATCTGAGAGGTGATATCTCAGATGTAAAGTCAAAGTCATATGTAGCATACTAAATGCCACAATCGCCTGGGGTCTTCTACACAAGTCTTCGATGGTGCAAGTCTCATCAAGTGAATAAAGGAGTTGGGGTCGAACCTGATGAGACATCATCTGATTACCGGTCATTGATGTATACCATTAACAGACGCGAGATGACCCACCAATAATGAAAATGGGCATCAAGGCACAGAGCACAATCATCAGAGTGTGAATAAATGGGTTGAAGTGGAACACTAGGATGAATCCATCGATGAGGGGACATTGATGTATTCCCAAAACTGTCGATGGCGAGAGAACCTGCCACTAATGACCGCAAGCCTCAAGGTACTCAACCGAACTCTAAGCCTCAAGTCCCGGAATAAATGAGTTGAAGTCGATGGAATGAGACTCGCTGGAAGGAGGGCATTAAGGCATCCCCCATCAACTAGCACGAGGTACCAGCAATGCTGAAATATTTGGAAGATCTCAGGTGAAATGGACTGACTCAATAAGGATGGCCGACATGCAATAGTCAAGATATCTGAGGAGTGGCCAACACTGGTTTCATGACTTCCTTTGAACAAGAGCATGAGCAGATGGATAGACTCAGACAGCATAGACTTGAAATAAACTGTGCAATGCAGGAGGCATTACAGAGGGCTCCATAATGACTGGAAGCTTAACCAATTGGTGGAGAAACCTGAGAAACAAGTACAGCTCCTAAGGCCCAACTATAGTCCCGACTCATAATGCACGGACTAGAATGAATGCTCTGTTCAAAGGCGACACAACAGCTTCCAACAAGAAATAGTGCCATAATCTTGTCCATCTTTTTGGAATATTTGATTTTTTTTGTCTTTTTCATATTTGGGAAAAGCTTGAAAAAGAATAAAATTGCTTATAGTACAATAGGTGAGGGAACGAGTGTCAAATAGCTAGCGGACTAGTCCCAAGCAGTGGAACATACCTATGCTCAATGCAAGGAAGTGCATGCAGGATGTGGACACTCAGGGGGGTTCCCTCAGGGTCAAAAGGTGATCAAATTGTGAAGGGAAAATATATAAGCTCTGCAGGGCTCAACAGGGAAAAGTGTTCAGGAACCAGGCTAACAACTGAGTAAGCGGGAACCGGCACAAGGCTCAAGCGGCAAGCAGGATGATGCAATGCAATCACAATATGATATAACTAAGGGGAGTCCTTTTTCGTAAAGTTAGTCTCCTCACTCGAAAAAGTGTAAAACAATGAGAGAAGAACTCTTCTAGTCACGTATGACTAGAGTATACCTTTTTCGTAATTAATCCACAAAGGTCCGGAAAAGGGGTAAACTTATACCTAAGTGGATGTCACTTCAAATCCTTTAACGAGTCTAAAATAACAAGTATACTTGGCAATCTTGTTTGATTTTGAAAAATTCTAACAAGGGCTTAAAAAAGACTTTATAAAAATATTTTCCGTAAAGGTTTAACGAGCCCGAAAAAGTAAACTCGTGAACTCCTTACTGTTTTTAATGAGCTCAAAGGAGATATGGAAGAATGCTTATAATGAGAGCAGATGATTGTCAGGTACATGCGAGACTAGTTCCAAGCGCATGGGATAAAGCTATGCATAATGCAAGGAACATGAGCAAGATAAGGACACTCAAGGGGTGTCCGCAAATTCGAATAGTAATAGATTCAAATGCATCATAACAATGGGGAGGCCTAAACCTATATGCAAGGTTCCGAATATGCCTGCCATGACTGAAGCAAATGTCGAAAAGGACTGGTAACCAAGTATAAGTCCAGCTAAGAATCATGTCTCCAAGAAACCTAAGTACCAAGATCATCTCTAAAACGTATGTAAAGAAAAATCTGATACAAGTCACTGCAGTAGAAACATTTTCAACTTCACTATAGTTAACCTCAGACATAACGCAGGTAGAGCTAACCACTGAAGGTGCCATAGTACCAATACCTGAGGGATCAAAATGATCATCTTCAAAATGAAGAGCAAAGCTAAAGGATGTGAAGGAATTTGCAAGAGAAAATTCATCATCACGGGAGTTGGAAATTCTAGAAATAGAATCAAACTCTTCAGGAGCACCAATGTAAATGTTCTCTACCTTTCCGGGAGTGCGAGAGATGTTGATCGAAGTGGTTGGGGAAATATTGTCCATATTCCCCTTCGCAAAAACATCATGCGACTCCAAAAGAGCCACAGGATGACCAACCATCTCTACTAGAGTCATCCTAAACTCCTCTTGCTCAACGAGCTCGAGGTTGGGAGGAAATAAGAGCAATGGTGCATATCTTCCCAAGGCCTCTCACTACCACACATGGCCTCAAGGATAGTTTCATCAGATGGTAAAGTATCATCAAAGCAATCGTGGGAGCAAGATGAGTTGGCTGCGCAAACTGGCAGCGTAACGGGATCTTCTTCAACTGTCTGGGAAGAAGAGAGATATGGATCTGCAGTGGTTTGTTGGATATGATCGTAAGCAAGCTCCGCTACAGATAAAGGCATAGACATCCCGACATGCGCAATGTCTCCAGACGTGGAACTCGTGGATGGTAAAGTCCATGGATCATCTAAATAAGAGGTCTGGAATAACATATTATTCGAAGGAGGAGACGCATTGTCGATAATGGTTCCAATAAAATTCACAGGTGCAGAAATATTATAAGTTCCCATCAATGAGGGGTACATTCCAACACCTATGTTCCCAGTTTCCGGCTAAGAATTAGAAACTTGTGGGACTATAGATCCCGTGGATGCTGCGGAAGGAGTGCCAACAAAATCCAGTTGATCGATCGTCACAATCTTGCCTTCATGGGGAAAGCAGATAACTCTAAATACAGTAGACGAGACAACCTTCATGGCTGCACATCCCGATACTGACGAAAAACCTTCAACTCCTTCGGGTAGAGTTGAACATACTTTCGATCCCCATACCCCTCGTGAGGCATGGGGAGGTGATCCACCTGAGACTCAACCTGGTTCTATTTGGCCTAATCCGCTTGAAAGAGATCCGTTCGATCCTTCAAATCCAGATAATTATCTTTACGAAATTCCCAACTTACCCGAGGACAAAGAACAGGACAATCCTTTCGTTCCTTCGTTTCCATGTAATTATAGACACGGAATTCCTGAGATACATGATGACACTGGCCCTATGATCAACCCCACTACACTCTCTTTTGGTATGCCTAGTCATAGTACTGTCAAACCTTCCACTATGTTTGGTATTCACGTTGGCACTAGTCAAAGTGTTAGCCATACTATACCCACTGGGGGCACTAAGTTGTCCACCCGCACACATAGTATGGGGACTGGTCATGTTCCTCCTAACAATGCTAATGCTGGGAGACGACCACCTCCTAGGATTTCCCAACCTAATAGGAACATTGTTCGAAACACGACTCGCCATCCACCACCTAATACACGTGCTGCTACTCGTCAACCCAGGACTACTTTTACAAATGATAATGTTCCTCCCAACCACGGGGGTGGACACATACCGCATACTTTTGCATCCACTGCTGCCACTAGTAATACTAATGTAGAGGGTGGGAATATTTCCTATCCGCATGGGCATCATGCCACCATCCATGCTACTATTCACACAAATATTGGAGTTGGGAATACTTATCATACTTATGGTCATCACATGACTGATCAAGCTAATCCTAATGTTGGGGGTGGGAACATACCATACCATTATGGTCATTACAACACGGTTCCCACTATGAATAGTACATACATGCCCCATACCCATGGTGGCAACCCTTACTACAACACAGTCAGTGCTGGCCACCAGTACAACCCACCACCCCAATATGGTTCCCAAAACATGCATATACCTGCTTACTCTCAAATGGGTCAGGCAGGAGGAGGTTATCAATCCTATGGCCATGGGAAAGCTTATGGTCCGTTAGGTCCGTATCATCAATAGTTTAACCCTCATGGTCAAGTTTTTGGTCCATCTTATAACACGGTTCCATTTAACCAACCTTTTATGGGAGCTTATAATCTAGCTTTCCAGCCGCAGCTCTCGTTCCTTGCACGCTTGAATCTCCTAGATCTTTCGAAGCTCATGAATGATCCGGTGTGTGATGACCCTACTTGGCCCCCGGTCCCTACCAAGCTCCCTTCGGACATTCCAAAATTTGAGGGAAAAGGTGGTGAGGACCCGGGAGATCATGTCACAACGTTTCACCTTTGGTGCTCCTTGATGAGTCAAGTTTTCAGGTATTTGATAACCTTTTTTCCAGCAGCCAAACTCAAGCAATGGTGATGAAACATACTCATTTGTGGGGGAAAATGTTTTACTTTAATTATTTAATGGAATTGTTTTATGATTATTCTTGGATGTTAGAATGCGTATCAAATAAACTAATTATATGGAAACCAAGTGTGATTGAGCAGGTTCAGGGTCATTCAAGGATGGACATATAGAAGACTAAAGGATCACCAAGCTCGGCGCCCTGTTTCCTTATTTATAGAGGATGCACTCCCACTTTCAAGAAGAATCGGCATTTTGACAATCAGTTAGGATCAACATTAAATCATATAAATATGGACCTCTCGGGTAGCGAGAGGCCTCTACTGTTATTTTTGAGAAAAACATTGTTTTAACGTTTTCTACCCTATCGATACTGTGAAGTACAGACCTTTGTTTTGACATGGATTTTATATTTTAATAAGAGATTGATGATTAATTCCAGCCAGCATTTATAAGTTTTTATTCTCTCCTTAGTAAGGGTTGGGGAGGGCCCCTCCAACACGTAGGTCAGGAGATTCCTATTTGCAGGTATTTTTTCAATTATGCGTTTTACATTGATGAATAGTTATATTGCATGTGGAAGCGCTTGAATGATTCATTATTTCTGTAGTAGTTTATAATACATTATGTAGTACAGCAGAACAGTTTTAGTAGTCCTGTAGGTTCTTTCTTTCAACGCATATTTGAATCAACAATTGCATGTGTATCAGCTTTGCTTTCAATACCATGGTTTATATCTGAGGTTTTTGATTGTTTCTCATCGTGATCAATTTCTTTAGTAGTAGATGGATAGCTTGAAACGACTGCACTTCAATTTTAGTCTTGGGATTTAAAATGGTTTAGATCAGAATTCTAGTTTTAGGTATAAAATAACGACAGACCTTGTTTTCCCCAATCTTAGAATAGATTTGTTATGGCATGTTCATTTTTAGATTTATTATTCTGCATTAAGTAATTTTATAAGATCATTCCCTTTACTCTCAGCATTTCAATTATTTAAGATAGATTTACTGCTTTATTTCTTAGAACAGATTTACTGCTTTTGGTATCTTTATTTCTTAGAACAGGTTTACTGCTTTCAGCACTTTAATTCTTTTAATTAGATTTATTGCTTTCCCGTATTTCATTCCATAGCATAACCAGTTTTCATATTTAGTAGACAACCTTTAGAACATCGATACCGACATCCAACTGTGACAGAGATTATCCTATAAGAGCACAGATAGTGCATGCATCTCTAATGTTTGTACGTTCCTTGGGTTGACATTTAAAGTAGGCTCTTGGTATAGTTTCCCTCATTAGGCATCCATATTGGGAGCTCACCACTCCTCCAACTCTTTGAATCATGATTCTATTAGATTACGACTATTTCAACACACCCTCACGGGGGCAGCCGCAAAGTGGTATGTAGAGTTGTCAGGAAACAACTATAGGGGATTCAACGAGATTGCTTTGGTTTTGTTAGACCATTTCCAGTTACCAGTTTTTTATGATACTCGTACTGAGTTGTTGTCCACCTTTCGTCAGAATAAGGCCACACATATTTCTAACCACGTTTAAGAGTGGCGTCGGCGGAAGAGATTAGTGAAAGCCAACATTCCTCCAGAGTTCCTGTTGGAATGGTTCCTCAAGTCTCTACTCCCATACATTGCTAAGGATGTTTCGATGTCCGGCATTGTAACTGAGGAACAAGCTATCTTGAAATTCCAGCAGTTAGACCTACTTTATTCTCAGTCTGGCATTTTGTATGACATTATTCCTGATGCACCGAGAACAAGACATGAGCCCACGTCAGTTCCTGGACCACATGCCGATGACATCGTGGGGTCCACATGCACTCACCCTATAGACTTGGTAGCTAATCAAATGCAAAATGTGTCGCTAAACCAGTCTACTCCTGGATAGGTTCACACCGTGTCCACTTCCACTCTATCGTCTGATGTACACAATGTGCAATCAACAAAACCGTCGGGTAACCAGCAACCTGGTGGTAAGAAAAAGGGGAGAAACAATCGTAGGGGTGGAAATAATTGAAGTAATAACAATAGCAATCGTAATACTCCTCGTAAATAGAATGCCAACCCTCCTCGGGAAGGCGGTAATGCTGGCGAGGATCGTAAACCTAGGCGTAAGGTGAAATTCCCTTGCAAGCTTTGTGGGGAGGATCATCTTACTCACTTATGTCCTCGAATCGAAGAAACATCGAAGCATTTGGCACAAAGCCCAGCTGTGTTGAAGGATCCCCTTCCTCATCATCAAAACATGGCTTCGCATCCCACCACTGGTTATGGTACTAATGAAACAACAATTTCTATGTTGGAGAAAACTCACTATGGCTTGGGAATACCACAACAGACAGATGACTACCAGAAATAAACTCAATTCTCAAAACAATACTATTATAAATGACAATGTTAAGATAATGGATAAATGTAACCAACCTCGATCCAAACATTTGATGTAGATCCTCGTTGGAGCTTTCAATCCATGCACTTGAAATCTGCAAATTAGTCTTGACAGCCAATATCCAACAAGTACATATAATATATAAATGACATTAACATTATCAATAACAATGGTCCATAATATCACAAGCAAATGTAACCCAATGTATAATAAACAACATTCACAACATGATGGACAAGAATATGAGTATTTCTATTAATAAACAAGAAGAAGTACAAAATGATACGACCTCTTGCCGGCAACCAATCTGAACCAAGATCTGGATCAATCCACTTGTGCCTCCACCACTTCAATCCTCCATGAATGGAAAACTCGAACTAGATAGGAGTTTGGAAGGTGAACATAAAGGGTTCACAACTACAAGGATCAATGAGTGTAGACTCAAGATAGGGCAAAAATCCACTAGAGTTTTCTTGCTATTCTCTTCTTCCCCCCGTCCATAAGCCATATGTGCTCAATATATAGTCCTCTCAAAGTTAGGTGAAAGGACACATCGAGGCATTACTTGGGTAGATGGAGAGCCAAAGGTCACTCAATGACCGCTTTCTGGGAGTAAGAAGTAATAAATAATGATTTTTACCATTTTACTTGATACCCGCGGGCTATAGTGATGCAACTCGCGGGTACGCATGCTATAATGATGCAACATGCGGGTAGGAATAAAAATAGGGAAAAATAGTGTCTGAAGGATATAAGTGGATATGAGTCACTGAAATGGATCCTACAGGCCAAATAATGCTGATGCTCACAGGGTGGAAGATTACGATGTAACACAAGATTCTCTCTCTCAGTCCACAACCCATTTTGCTCTCAATGCTTAGCCAAATTTTCATCCATGGCTCTGCAGGAATCTTACTCAACCATCACAACCGTGGGATTCCTTTCAACTGCCACATACAACACAAGGAAGGCATTTCCATTCACTGATCTACAATTCCCTCAGGAATACCAACCCATATAGTGCTTACTAGTGTGTGTAGTAAGAGTCAAGTCTGTTGTAATATTTTGTTGGAGATCTTCCTGTAGCATTAATTTATGGCTTCTCAAGCATGCAAGCATAGCAAAACTCAATGGGTAAAGGTTCATATCTTTCCCAACCTCTATGCTCACCTACAACAATCTATTTTCTTCTCAAATCTGCAATTTTCTTCACAATTTCAAATTTTTGGTTATGCACATTTTGGTAATGGTAATGGAATGGAATGAACGACAAAAGTAAGTATTCTATGTAGTGTGAAAAATGTTCCCCCCCCAAAAAAAAATATGCTTTCCAAGATAATTGGTAAAGTTCCAAAAAGATGAGAGAAGGGTGGAAGAGACAATTAACGCAACTTCTAAAGATAGAAGAGAGTATTTTTACAATAGTCATAGAAGTATATTCATCTCATGCTTCCATAACTATTAGAAAAAAAGGATCGCAGAGAAATAACAATAAATAGAAATGCAAATATAATCACACATACACATTACAAGAGAGACACAGATATATCGTGGTTCACTCAACTTGGGCTACGTCCACATTGAAGTTGCCAGTCCTTATTATTATTTCATCCAGCAAAGTGAAGGGATACAACCTGCAGCACAGCCACTGCACTTCCTCTTCACTGTCTCACAATCTCTCTTTTCGATCTCAGAGATCTTTACAATGCATAAAACCTAATACATCTTACCCTAGCCATATTATAATGTCTTTCTTTTATAGAGGAAATACAATGGGAAAATACCATGGGATACCCAAAACCATGGGCCTGCAATTTGTTGGCGAAAACAGCCCCAAGGTGGGGGAATGAGTGTACAATCCTCTGGGTGCACGGCTAAGACAATATCATCTATGAGACTGGAAGATCTGGCTCCATAACCAACAATCTCCCACTTGGATACTGATCACAACAACTCCACCGCTGATATACTTGTTGGACCTTGGACTTGGTAACTTTCTCATCTTCACCTTCATGCTAGAAGGCCAACCAAAATTGAGCAAGAACTCAGTTTCTCTCTAGTCACTACCTTTGTGAACATGTATGCAGGATTCTGGCTAGTATGTATCTTTTCCTGCTTCAACAGTTCATCTTCCATAACAGAGCGTATGAAATGGTACTTGAGCTGTATATGTTTAGTCCTGGAATGGAATGTTGAGTTCTTTGCAAGATGAATAGCAATCTAGCTGTCACTATACAACCTGATATGCTTCTGCTTCTTACCAAATTCATCCATAAACCTCTGCAACCAAATCATCTCTTTACTAGCCTCTGTAACATCAACATACTCTGCTTTTGTTGTTGAAAGTGCAACAAACTTCTCCAGTTTCGAAATCCAACTTACTGTTGTTCCACCTTCAGTAAACACATACCCTATGGTGCTCCTCCTGCTATCCTTATCACCTACCATATCTGCATCAACATATCCCTGTAGAACAATGTCTGAACCTCCAAAACATAATGCCTGAGTGGTAGTACCTCTCAAATACCTAAGAATCCACTGTACTGCCTTCCAATGTTCTTTACCTAGATTGTTCATATATCTACTCACAACTCCCACTGCTTGCGCAATATCTGGTCTTGTGCACACCATGGCATACATCAAGCTGCCAACTGTTGATTGATAGGGAATCTTGGACATGTAATCTGTCTCTTCCTGTGTCTTGGGACACATTTCCTTACTTAGACTAAAATGGTTGTCCAAAGGTGTACTAACTGGTTTTGAATTCGGCATTCTGAACCTCTCCAACACCTTTTGTATGTACTCACTCTGAGACAATGTCAATTTGCGATTTTTCCTGTCTCTCGTTATTCTCATACCAAGGATTTGCTTTGAAGCACCCAAATCTTTGATCACAAATGAATTAGCTAGCTTCCTTTTGAGTACATTTATATCCTGCATGTTAGACCCTGCAACAAGCATGTCATCCACATACAATAACAAGATAATATATCTTTCATTGTCTAGCTTCTTGAAATCAACACAGTGGTTTCATTAAGGCTTTCACAGGTTGCAGTTATCTTCAAGGGGGATTGGATACCTGAGAACTTAAACTATACACAGGTATCCAATCCCCCTTGAAGATCAACACAGTGGTCAGAATGACATCTACTATAACCTTGTTCTGTCATAAACCTGTCAAATTTTAGATACCACTTCCTTGGAGCTTGATTCAAGCCATACAAACTCTTTTTCAACCTGCATACCAAGTTCTCCTTACCTTTGACCTCATACCCTTATGGCTGCTGCATATATATCTCTTCCTCCAAATCCCCATGGAGAAAGGTTGTTTTTACATCTCACTGTTCAAGATGCAAATATTCTACTACCACTAGACTTAAGATAGTCCTAATTAAAGTCATCTTAACAACAGGAGAAAATATTTCATCAAAATCTATACATTTCTTCTATGCAAAGCCCTTTACAACAAGTCTTGCCTCGTACCGCTTCTTACCTCCTTCTTCTTCTTTCAACCTATAAATCCATTTGTTCTACAATGTTCTTTTACCAGCAGGAAACTGAACCAGATCCCAAGTCTGGTTTCCTACCAATGAGTCCATCTCCTCATTCATGCCTTGCTCCCACTTCTTTCTAGTTTCCACCTGCATTTCTTCTTCATAACATTCTGGTTCACCAGCATCAATCATCAACAAATAATACATTGAAGGAGAGTATCATTCAGGGAGTCTACTTAACCTGGTAGATCTTCTTGCAATTGCAAGAGTTTCAGGTACTTGCTGTTGTTCTTGATTTTCTGGCACCTTTGGAACTTCATTTTCTTGAATTTCATCAAGTACTATGTACTCTGTGTTTTCCTTTTCCTGTTTCATTCCCTGCAACTGATCTTTATACGTGACCTTTTCATTGAATATGACATCTCTACTTCTAATGATTTTGTGATTTTCATAATCCCATAAACGATAACCAAAATCATCAACCCCATATCCAATAAAGGTACATTTCTTGGATTTAGCTTCAAGCTTTGTTCTATTTTCTTTATCAATATGGACAAATGCTTCACAACCAAACATTCTCAGAAATGAGTAGTTTACCTTTTTATCTGTCCATGCCTCCTCTGGAATACCACCATCCAAAGCACTTGAAGGTCCTCTGTTTATTAAATAAATAATAGTATTTACAGCATCTTCCCAAAACTGTAAGGGAACCCCTGCATGCAATCTCATACACCTTGCACGCTCCATGATTGTTCTATTCATCCTTTCAGACACACCATTTTCTTGTGGTGTTCCTAGGACTGTCTTCTCTCTACGAATCCCATGGTATGAACAGTAACTATCAAACTCCTTGCCGCAGTACTCACCTCCATTATCATATCTGAGACACTTCAACCTTTTTCCTGTCTCATTCTCAACCAAAGCTTTCCACTTCTTAAAAGTAGCAAACACATCAAATTTCTGTCTAATGCAATAAACCCAAGTTTTCCTAGTTGCATCATCAATAAATGTAACATAATAATGAGGGACACCAAGAGATTGTACTTGAGCTGGTCCCCATACATCTATATGCACTAGCTCTAACTTTTCATTCTTCTTATGTTTCCCAACCCTGAGAAATCTGACTCTTTTTTTTTCCATAAACACAGTTTTCACAGAATTCCAAACTTACCTGCTTCAAATCTAGCAGCAACTTCCTTGAGTGGAGAATCTGCATCCCCTTCTCACTCATGTGGCCAAGCCTATGATGCCACAATGCTGTAGTTGTTCTTGTGGAAGCTAAAGAGATAGAATGGTCAGTATTATGAGGACATAAATACAACGTACCTACTCTATCTCCTTTTGTTATCACCATTGATCCTTTAGTGATCTTCCACCACTTTTCTCCAAATGTAGATAGATAGCCGCCATCTCCCAACTGCCCTATTGAAATCAGATTTCTTTTCATAGCAGAAATATGTCTTACATCTTTCAACAGCCAATCAGTTCCATTCTTAACTTTTATCCATACCTTACCCATTCCAACAATTTTACATGGCTCATCATCACCCAATAAAACATGTCCAAAATCGTGTGGAACATAATCATGAAAGTATTTCCTATGGGGTGTAGCATGACATGAAGTCCCTAAATCTACTACCCAATAATCACTAGTATTATCTAATGCAAGAATCAAAGCATCTTATAACACATCACCTGCTACATTTGTTTCCTGGGTAGTTTCCTGCTGTGCATCTCCTTTCTTCTTTAGAGATCTGCAGTCTTTCTTCAGATGTCCTTTATTTCCACAGTTCTAGCACTCTATCTTTCCCAGTCTGGACTTGGATCTGCCCGTTTTAGACTTACCACGATTACCTTGGCTCTTTCCTCTCTCATTTTGTCTTCCCCTGCTCTCCATGGTCAATGCATTACCTGATGTCTCACCTGTGCTTTTTCTTCAACATCATCAAATTTCAAGGTGTTTGAACCAGAGACAGAGTTACTTACAGCCATGACCAAGCTATTCCAGCTTTTTGGAAATGAACAGAAGATTAGAAGAGCCCTAACCTCATCATCAAAGTTCACACTTACAGAACTTAGTTGATTTGTAACCGTATTAAACTCATTTAAATGATCAGTAACAGATCCACCTTCAGACATCTTCATATTAAATAAACTCTTAATTAGAAATACCTTGTTGGAGGCAGAGGGTTTTTCATACAGCTTACCCAATGCGCTTATCAAACCCTCCATTGTCGTTTCTTTTGAGATATTGAAAGCCACTGATGAAGCCAGGCTTAGCCATATTGTTCCTAGAGACTTTCTGTCAAGAACCTCCCATTCTTCGTCCTTCATGGCTGCCAGCTGCTTTGCTCTTCCTCCCAATGGCAAGAATAGATCCTTTTGGTACAAATAGTCCTCCATTTGCATCTTCCATAACTGGAAGTTTTGGCCTTTAAACTTCTCGACCTTAAACTTTCCTTCTTCTGTCATTGCTCCCACTCGAACCAGAAACCCTAGCTTCCTGCGGGTTTATCTTCCAAATAGACTTTTGGCTCTGATACCAATTGTTAGAAAAATGGGATCGTAAAGCAATAACAATAAACAGAAATGCAAATATAATCACACATACACATTACAAGAGAGACACAGATATATCATGGTTCACCCAACTTGGGCTACGTCCACACTGAAGTTGCCAGTCCTTATTATTATTCCGTCCAGCAAAGTGAAGGGATACAACCTACAGCATAGCCACTGCACTTCCTCTTCACTGTCTCACAGTCTCTCTTTTAGATCTCGGAGATCTTTACAATGCATAAAACCTAATACATCTTACCCTAGCTATATTACAATGTCTTTCTTTTATAGGGGAAATACAATGGGAAAATACCACAAGATACCCAAAACCATGGGCCTGAAATCTGTTGGCGAAAACAACCCCAAGGTGGGGGAATGAGTGTACAGTCCTCTGGGTGCACGGCTAAGACAATATCATCTATGAGACTGGAAGATCTGGCTCCACAACCAATAATAACTACATGACAATACTTTCCTCACCAATCTCACACATGCATTCAATGATTGGATTTAACAATCAAAATGAAGTAATTGGCTCATTTAAATAAAATGACAACAATTTGGTGAGTTCTAAAGTTGACACTTGGAAATATAGGATTTAATATCCCATATGCCACATTTCCTCTTTCCCTCTAGTGGAACCATAGTCCCTTTAGTTCTATTTACACAACCATCTTGGACCATTTTATTATTTTCCAACATAATATTTACATAGCATTCGAATTGGCATGATAAACCAATCACATGGTCCATAAAGAAATATTTACATTATACATGCCTAGCCATTCATTAGTCAGACCTTGGCCTTTAGCTTCTCACTAGGAATCCATACTAGCATATTTACATCATTTACATGATTTTATTTAATATATTTCAAATAAAAATCAGGGGTATTACAATCCCCTCCCCCTTAGAATAACATCATCCTCAATTTTTTTCAAAAAAAATAAAAAATGGATATGCCTCTCTCATGACATCCTCCAACTCCCATGTAGCCTCATCAGGACCAAAGTGCTTCCATTGCACCTTTCCCTGTCCAATGGCTCGATTCTGGAGCAATTTTACCTTCTTGTCATTGATGTATAATGGCTTTGTTTGGAACTCTCCCTCGAGTTTCACCTAGATCACATACCAATCAATGACATGGTTAGGATCATGTACATATTTCTTAAGCAGAAAAAATGGGAAAACATTATGACTTCTAGTGCTAACAGTAAATTAAATTTTATGTGCAACTAGCCCTATTATCTCTAGCACTTCAAATGGCCCACAATATATTAGTGATAGCTTGCCACAACTTTCAAGCTTCAAGGAACTTTTCCTTGGCCTTACTTTGAGGTAAACATGATCCCCAACATTAAATTCTCTATGCACTCTATTCTTATCTGCATAGATTTTTTGTCTATCTTGGGATGCCTTTAAATTTTACTTAATCTTTGTAACCTATTGTTCCATTTCCTTTAGCATTTCTAGCCCAAGCATATTTCTGTTCACTAGATTATTCCAAGTCACCGGTGTCCTACACTTTCTGCCATACAAACCTTCAAGCATACAAAGCTTCAAATGGACTCATTCCTAGCAATGCTTATTTCTCATTGTTATATGCAAACTCTATCAATTGTAAATAATCTTCCCACTTGGATGGTTTTTCCATTACATACATGTGAAACATGTCTTCAAGAAATTAAAAGTAAATTTTGTATCATGACTGGATACAATTGCTTTGGGTAATCCATGCAATCTGAATAATTTCCTCATGAATATTATTGTTATTTCATCTTCTTTCTAATTAGATTTAACAAGAATAAAATGCACCGCCTTAGACAATTTATCCACCACAACTATGATGAAATTGTGTTTCTTTGAAGTAATTGGAAATCTAGTAATAAAATCCATGGTTATCACTTCTTGTTTCCATTCCGGAATTGGAAAAGGCTACAATAAACCTGCTAGGTGTTGATGCTAAGCTTTCACTTGTTGACATTTCATATATTTATAAATATACTCAACAATGTATTTCTTCATTTATGGAAAAAAATATTGCTTCATGGTTGTAGCAATCGTTTTCTAGTATCCTGGGTGACCGGGATAAGACATTTTATGGATTTCATCTATAATAATGTTCATCAAATCTGTCACATTAGGAATATACATTCTGTTTTTATAAGTAAGAAGTCTATTATTCTGCAAATGATAACCTTCATATCTCTTTCCAAATTATGTTGATGTAATTTATCTTTTATTTGCGCATACTGCTCATCTTCAACAAGGGAGTCAACAAATATTTGCCTTAAATCTAATTGGTTTCCACATGCATTGCACCTATTTTATTGTTGATTGGATCAACCACTCTATTCCTTTTCCCTTTTATGTGTTTGATCTCAAAATAAAATTAACATAGAAACTCCAACAATCCAGATTTGTTGTCATTTAATGTATGTTGTTTAAACAAATATTTCAGACCACAATGGTCTGTTATGAGCTCAAATTTCTTGTCCATCATAAAAATGCCTCCACATTTTCAATACGTGCACAATGACATCAAGCTCTAAATCATGGGTATCATAATTCATTTCATGTTCTTTCATTTTTCTTGACTCGTAACATACCGCATGATTTCCTTGCATAAGAACTCCTCCAATTCCCTATCTACATGCATCGATACACACCACAAAATCATTTTCTAGGTTTGCAATTTTCAAAATTGGAGCACTTGTCAACCTTAGAGAATATCTCAACGAACCTTCTGTAATAACCAATAAGACCCATAAAAGATCTCACATCTGTCACATTGTTTGGAACCAACCAATACATAATGTATTTAATCTTTTTGGGATACATCGATATTCATTCTTATGAAATAATGTGACCCAAATAATGAATTTATTTTTTATAGATGTCAAACTTGCTTAGCTTTGCATACAATTTATGCTCCCTTAGCACTTGCAAATGAATTCTCAAATGCTCTCCATGTTCCTCTTCATTTATTTCATCCCTTCTGTAATAGCAGATAAACAATTTTGTAAAAATTCATGTTATTAATGAGTTTGAGTTTGTGGTTTGCTCTTTGAGGTTTCCACAATAAAACATTGTGTCCTAACTTGTTTGATTCTTTGTGTGTCTTGTACTAATTGTTTTAATAAAAGGAAAAAGAAGGCAATATTGATTCACCTCCCCCCCCTCTCGGTATTGCTGGATAATCCAACAATTGGTATCAGAATTGGTTTCTTCACTACAGTCTAATCACTGTAAGGAAGATCCTAATTAAGACCAGAATGGATCAGCAGGAAAGATTAGCTACTAACAGACCTCCACTGTTCACAGGAATTAACTATGCAAATTGGAGTGCAAGAATGAAGTGTCATCTAATGTCTCTTAGATGGAAGGTTTGGAGAGAAGTTGAGAAGAAGTATAATATAGAAGACAACCTACCTACAGACAAAGAAGAACTTGACCAATATGAGGCCAATGCAAAAGCCCTGAATGCAATCTTGAGTGGGTTAACAAACTCAGTGTTTGTGAAATTCATGCAATGCAAGACAACCAAGGAGGTGTGGGATAAATTAAAAAATGTATATGAGGGAGATCCAAAGTCAAACAATCAAAACTTCAGACATACAAAGGACAGTTTGAAAGCCTAAAAATGAAAGAGGAAGAAAATATTGCAGAGTATCTTCTAAGGGTAGATGAAATTTTCAATGCTATTAGAGGCCTTGGAGGAGAATTAAAGGAGAAGGAAGTAGTTGACAAAGTACTAAGATCCCTGCCAATGAAGTATGACTCAAAGGTATCCACTCTAGAAGAACAAGATGATCTTGAAGACATGACAGTAGATGAACTACATGGGATCTTCGCTGCCTACGAGATGAGAACAGGACAAGATGGACAATCAAAGAAAGAAGTAGCATTTAAAGCCTTATCCAAGAACCAATCAGAAAACTTAGATGATGAAGAAGCCCTTTTCATCAAGAAGATGGAAAGAGGTACTGGCAAGAAGAATTGGACACTTTGCTTCAAAATGTCCTTATCCTAAACAAAATGGAAGTGATGAGAAATAAGTCTCAAAGAAGTTCAAAAAGGGAAAAACAGGAAACAAAAAGAAGTTCAATGAAAAGAAGAATATATTTTACACCATGGAAGATAGTGAACATGAAGACACAAGTGAAGATGAGTAAACAGAGATTCTATTCATGGGAATAGAAGCCCAAGCTCAAATTGATGAATCGGTGGAAGAAGGAGAAGTAGATCTAAGATCTGAATTAATCAGTGCTCTTGATGAACTTGAAAAATGCAGGAAAAAGAACAAATAGTCAAATCAAATCATTAGCAATTTGAAAACCCAGCTGGAAGAGGCCAAGAAGATTGAAAGGGACTGAGATTTACAGCTCAAAAAGAGAATGCAAGAATCAGAGAAGCTTGAAGAAGAAATTATGCAATTTAGAAAGAAGCTCGATGAAGAGTTTATTAAGTCAAAATATGAAAACAATTCAAAGACTTTAGATGACATCTTGAGTTGCCAAAGACCATCAACAGATAAATCTGGTTTAGAATATGACAATGAAAGGAAGCCATAATATTCCTCCTTCACAAACCAAGGAAGAAATAAAAGAAGTTATGTTGTTGCAATAAAGAGTCCATTTAAAAAGGAAGAAAGAAAGAAATATGCTCCATCCTCTTTTGCAAAAACAGAACTAATGTAATGCCTAGAGGACCAAAGACAAATAGTTATCAGCAGATATTCCTTGGACATTGTTACTATTGTAATAATTTTGGACATAAAGCCCTAAATTGCATAGCATATGGAAAGTTTTATGATTACAAGAAGAGGGCATCTAGTAACAAACCAAAAGCAAGAAATCATAACTTTTTTGCACCTCTTCAAAAATATGACATAGAGTGTTACAAATTCAATAACCATGGACATATAGCAAGAGACTATAAACTAGTGAATCCTACAAAGAAGACTGCTGCAAAAAAATTCCAAGACAAAAAAACAGAGAAAGGATTGGAAGAAAAAGGACGAGGAGGAGAAATCCATGATTGCTCTATGTGTGACAGAAAAGTAGAATCTATGGCATATTGATAGTGGGTGTTTGAAACATATGGAAGGAGACCCAAATAAATTCATAAGCCTAAGAAAATATAATAAGGGTAGAGTCACGTTTGGAGATAATATGTCTTCCAAAATAATTGGCAAAGGTACAGCTACTATCGATAACAGGATCAAAGCTGAAAATGTGTTGCTAGTGGAAGACCTAAAGCCTAATCTTCTCAGTGTAAGTAAAACTTGTGACCAAGAGAACATCTGCACTTTTGAATATGATAAATGTGAAATCAAAAAAAAAGGACCCAAGGAGACTTGTTGGGACTGCTGTAAGAAATTCAATTAATGTGTACATCCTAGAACATGAAGATCAATGCTACATGAGTATGATTGATGTGTGATAATATGCAGGGGATCTAATAGCTATAAGAAACTCACAATCAAATTCTCAAGAATGTTGCAAAGAAGAAGAGAAGAATGCACTCAATAATCACTCATGAACACAGAAAATGGAGAATAACAGTATCATGCATCAGCTGTGAGCTGACACTAAGTGAATAATGAATACAATAATGAAATTTGTGTAGAGAATTCGAATTAACCAAGGAGGTCATTCAAATCATGCTCAAAGTCTAGCTTGGAGTATAATGGAGACATCATCTAGTCAATATTATCAGTCATAAATGGTAATAGTCAGTCAAGTGAGCCCAACTGAGTCTAACAGAACCATCTAGGCATAAATCAAGGGATGGAGACTCCAAGGAGGGCGCATGAGGCTGTCAAATAGTCAAGTGGAACTCCAGAACCAGCTAACTAGAAGCTACAAGCAGTCAACATGAGCAATCAGTGGAACAACTGCTCAATCAATGCACTAACTGAATGATAACTCCCGGTAGGTGAGATAAGGCGCCCTAACTGAGTGATAACTAGTGGTAGGTGAGAAAAGGTGCACTTGTCATGCAAAACAGTCAAGGAGGGCACATTAGGTAGGAAGGAGGCCAAATGGGGGCTGAAGACAGGCTCTGGGGAGTTGAAAGTGAGCTCTAGGTGTTGGAGCCTAGGAAGACTACCAACATGATGACTAGATGCATACAGTGGCATGCAAAATATAAAAATGATGGTGTGAATATTCCAACACCCCCCCGCAAGCTATACTATGAGGAATAATTGAAATATGAAAAATAGGGCCCTAGTGACTAAGACCAAAGGTCACCCCATACAATCAATCTAAATAAACTAACTAGGGAAAGAGGGAAAACCCAATGGGAAGAAAGCCCTCCCTCAAAATAGACTGAAGGATGCTAATGTTGCATATCATCACTCACCCCAATAAGATGGCAAGTGTCCTTCTTTTCCAAAGAAGGATCGATCGATCTGAAATGGACCAGCAATGTGAGAAGGATGAAACCTTCCATTCTGAAAATATGATCTGGTTCTTCTATGATCATGTGGATCACCAACCAAAACACGGGCAGATCGGAGTGTAATGGTTACCCATCAAGGAAGAGGAGGATCATCAGGTGAGAGATCTTTAGGTTCTTGTGGATCTGGATCTCCCATTCTCTCATCTTCATCATTAGTTGCTAGATCTTCAAGTTCTTGTGGATCTGGATCTAGCATTCCATCATCATCATCTTCAGATTCTAAATCTGAAATCTCATGTGAAGAAGTATCACTCTCTTGCTCATCATCACTTTCAAACTCTGGATCTGAAATCTCATGTGAAAGAGCAAGTGAAACTGGCTCATCATGACATCTAAACTCTGAATCTGAAATCTCATATGAAGAAGCAAGTATAACTGGATCATCATCACATCCAAACTCTAAATCTGAAATATCATGTGAAGAAGCTGTGATCTCTTGCTCATCATCACTCAAAGGGGGAATAAATCCAAAAATGTGAATATCATGAAACTGTTCTAGAATGTGCATGTAGTTCTTTGATGTCTCTTTTGAACCAATATAGGTGAGATCACCATCAAAGGAACTAGAACAAGATGATGATGGATATTCATTAAGATCAATGGAGGATGCAGCAGTGGTGGCCCATTTTGAAATGGGAGTTGAAACAATAGGTGCTAGATCTTCAGGTTCTTGTGGATTTGGATCTAGCATTCGCACTTCTTCAAGAGTCCTCTTTTTCCCAATCTTCTTTGGTAAATATTTTCCATTTGGAAGACCTTCAACCACATTTTGAGCTTGCTTGTAGTTGAGATGAGGTAGCTTACTCTCTTCATTTGCATGAGAGTGAAGAGAAGACTCCTTTGAGAGAGGTAAGAAGTGTGAAAACTCATAGAGTTTTGTCTTATGATTTTGCAACTCCCTTTGCAATGACTTTCCCTGAAACCATGTGTTGTATCTCTACTTCATTTGGAGAAAAGATCATTCTTTTGGGCTCTCCAATATGAGTCATTTGATACACTGAAAGACATTTGTTGTGAGAGAAGGAACATAAAGCACATCAGAAAAGTAACCATTATCAATATTGATTCTACCAATCCCTTGAGAGGAGACTACAAAATCATTTCCCATCATGATGGAAGGGCCAACTGAGCTTTCGAAGTTGGAGAAGAGATCTTTGGAGTAAGACATGTGTCTTGTTGCTCCTGAATCTATAATGAATGAAGAATATGTTGATGCTCTTTCCATGAGGGCATGACATCTCTCATTGTCCTCAAATCTAGATGGTTCAATATCAGTATCTTTCATCCTTGCACATGTAGGTACAGGAAGATTGTTATTCTCAAGTAACTGATCCATCAATTCTATGGTCTTCTTCATACAAGAACTCTCAGGATGAAATCCTCAATGACAATATGTGCACTTGGATCTCTCTTTCTGAGATTGCTTGTTCTTATTTGGGTTCGAAACCCCATCTGACTGATATGGAATATCTTTTGGCTTTGTATCATTCGATCTCTTTTCATAAATCTTTTGCTTTCCCTTTTCATTCGCTCTCTTGGCCTCAGCAGCTGTAAGGGCCGAATCCAACTTTGGTTTGATCATTCCCATGAAGATTAACTTCTTGTCCTCTTGAGTAAGAGATTGGATGAAGTCATCAAGTGAGGGAAACTTCCATTTTGGAATGGACATCTTAGCTGACTGAAATGTAGAGACAAAAACTGAGAAGTTTGGCCCCAATTTAGAAAGAATGGCAAGAATAAGTTGTTTGTCTTCTTTCACTGTCTCGTATCTTTTTAGCTGAGAAATCAAGATTTTGAACTTGGTTAAGAATGCCTTGATGGATTCAAAGCTTTATGGACTCAAAGAGATGAGTTCATTCTCCAATTTATGACCTTTCAGATCATATTTCCATCCAAAGAGGGATTCAAGCTTGTCCCGAACCTCTTTTGGAGATGTTAGGTCGATAACATGGAAGTGAAGATCTTCAGAAATTGAGAGAAGAAGAAGGCCTACTACTTCATCAAGCCTATCCAAGTACTTGGATTTCTCTACTGCACTCAGTGGATCTACCCTTGTTCCATTTAGTATCCTGGTGAAGCTCTTGGATATCATTAAGAGAGCCATCTTGGATTTCCATTCGACATAGTTGGAAGATGTGAGATTTAGATCCATCTGAACAGTGAAGGTCAAATTGTTGAAGAAGAATTCAAATGGGTGAATAAACCTGCAAAATAAGAAGAGTTTTTGCAGATGGAGAATGCTACACTTCGAATGAACACTACCTTAGGACACCGAGCACATATGACTAAGTCCTTCACACCTAGATAGACCTCACTGGATTGCTCCAGTGAATTCAAGGTAATAGCACCAATATTTGTTGTGGAAACTTAGAGGCTTTTGGTGCTCATGTGAAAGATAGTTGCTCAAAGAAATGTTGCAACTGCTGCAATGGATGGAATTCAAATAGTTGTTGACTGCTCTGATACCATGTGATAATCTGCAGGGGATCTAACAGCTGTAACAAACTCACAATCAAACTCTCAAGAATGTTGCAAAGAAGAAGAGAAGAATGCACTCAATAATCACTCATGAACACATAAAATGGAGAATAGAAGTATCATACATCAGCTGTGAGCTGGCACTAACTGAATAATGAATACAATAATGAAATCTGTGTAGAGAATTCGAATTAACCAAGGAGGTTATTCGAATCATGCTCAAAGTATAGCTTGGAGTATAATGGAGACATCATCCAGTCAATAGTATCAGTAATAAATGGTAATAGTCAGTCAAGTGAGTCTAACTGAGTCTAACATAACCATCTAGGCATGAATCAGGGGATGGAGACTCCAAGGAGGGTGCATGAGGCTGTCAAATAGTCAAGTGGAACTCCAGAACTAGCTAACTAGAAGATACAAGCAATCAGCATGGGCAATCAGTGGAACGACTGCTCAATCAATGCACTAACTAAATGATAACTCTTGGTAGGTGAGATAAGGTGCCCTAACTGAGTGATAACTGGTGGTAGGTGAGCAAAGCCGCACTTGTCATGCAAAAAAATCAAGGAGGGTGCATCAGGTAGGTAGGAGTCCAAATGGGGGCTGAAGACAGGCTCTGGGGAGCTGAAAGTGAGCTCTAGGTGCTGGGAGGACTACCAACATGATGACTGGATGCATGCAGTGTCATGCAATTGCATGCAACATGCAGATTTGCATGCAGGCATGCAAAATATAAAAATGATGGTGTGAATACTCCAACATGATGAAAGTTGGTTATGGCATAGAAGGATGGGACATGAATGTTGATAATCTTGTCAAGGTAAGAAATAAGGAAGTTGTGAGAGACTTGCCAAAAATCGTGAAACCTCTGAACGATGTTTGTAAACATTGTCAGCATGGGAAGCAAACTAAAGCTAGCTTCAAAACAAAATAACACATGACCTCACATCTTTTGGAAATATTTCACACTGATCTTTGTGGACCAACAAGGACTAAAAGCTTGCAAGGAGAGTATTACTTTATGCTACTCATTGATGATTACACAATAATGACTTGGGTGACATTTCTCAAAGAAAAATCAGAAGCTTTTGAAAAGTTCAAAAATTTTCAAAGCAATGGTGGAAAATGAAACAAACCAAAAAATCAAATGTCTTAGGTCATATAATGGAGGTGAATTCACTTCAAATGAATTCAATGAATTTTGTGAAACCCATGGGATTAAAAGACAATTTTCATCCCCAAAATGGCGTTGTGGAAAGGAAAAACAGGACAGTCCAAGAAGTTGCCAGAACCATGCTAAATGAAGCAAAACTTCCTGATATGTATTGGAGAGAAGCAGTATACACAATTGTTTATATACTTAATAGAGGACAACTCAGAGTGAATAATGACAAGAATCCTTATGAACTATGGTATGGAAGACCTGCATCAGTCAAGTATTTCAGGGTGTTTAGCAGCAAGTGTTACATAAAGAGGAATGAAGATGATCTTGGAAAGTTTGACTCTAGAACTGATGAAGGAATATTTTTAGGATATTCTTCCTCCAAGAAGGCATACCGATGTTACAATCAAATATTACACAAAATTAGAGAGAGTGCAGATGTAAGATTGGATGACATGAAGCCAAGAATAATAAGAAGCAAAGATGAAGATGCAAGAGCAAACAATGAAGAAGAAGTCTTGCAAAAGAATGAAGATGTTTTTGAGAGAGAAGAAGAAGAAGACGAAGAAGAAAGAGAAGAATCACAAGAAAACAAAGATGAAGATTATCCAAGAGCTGATACAAAAGCACCATCAAGAAGAATACAAAAGAACCATCCTGAAATGCAAATTATGGGTGACAAAAGTGTAGGAGTCAGTACAAGAAGAAGATTGTTTATTGAACAAGCCCTACTTTCAGTAATGGAACCTAAGAACTCTGCAGAAGCAAGCAAAGATGATGATGGATCAAAGCCATGAATGAAGAACTAGATCAGATTGAGAAGAATGAAACTTGGGAACTTGTTCCAAGACATACAAACAAGAATGTTATAGGGACCAAATGGGTTTTCAAGAATAAGTTCAATGAAGATGGTAAAGTGATCAGAAATAAAGCAAGACTAGTTTGTAAGGGATATGCTCAAGTAGAAGGTATGGAATTTGAAGAAACCTTTGCACCTGTAGCAAGACTTGAAGCAATCAGAATTTTTTTGGCATTCTCATGTTATAAAAACTTCAAAGTATATCAAATGGATGTCAAGTCTGCATTTCTAAATGGGAAGCTAGAAGAGGAATTATATTTTGAACAACCTAAAGGTTTCCTCCTGTCAGAGAATAGGGACTATGTTTCCAAACTAAAAAATGCACTCTATGGTCTCAAGCAAGCCCCAAGAGCATGGTTTCCAAGGCTAGATAATTACTTGAAACAACAAGGATATAAAAGAGGAGCCACCGATAGTAATCTCTACATAAATATCGAAGATAAGAATACGATCATTGTTGTGGTTTATGTAGATGATATCATATTTGGAAGCAATCTACAAATACTAAGTGTAAAATTTGCTTCATTGTTGGCATTTGAAATGTCAATGTTGGGTGAATTAACATTCTTCTTGGGACTACAAGTTTATCAATCAGACAAAGGAATCTTCATTTCTCAAAACAAGTATATCAAATATATGCTTAAAAAGTTCAAGATGGAAGACTGCAAGCCTGTTAGCACTCCCATGATCATTGGTTGTAAGCTAAGAAAGAATGATGAGTCCTTGGAAGTGGATCATACCATGTATAGATTCATGGTGGCAGCCTATTGTATGTGTCAGCTACAAGACCAGATGTGATGCAAGCTGTAGGATTGGTTGCTAGATTTCAATCAGCTCCCAAATAAATACATGTGACAGCAGTAAAAAAAAAATTCAGATATTTAAAAGGCACTATGGAGTATGGTTTATGGTACCCAAAATGCCAAGACTTCACCTTAAAATCATTCACTGATGCAGAATGGGCAGGAAGTGTTGATGACCGAAAAAGTACCAGTGGAGCAACATTTTTTGGGGAAATTGTTTGGTATCATGGTTTAGCAAGAAACAATCCTCCATATTACTATCTACATCAGAGACTGAATATATTGTTGTTGCATCATGTTGTACTCAAGTCATTTGGATGAAGCAGACTTTGGAAGACTTACTTGTGAAGTATGAGAATCCAATAATAATAAATTGTGACAACACTAGTGCTATAAACATGTCAAAAAATCCTATTATGCACTCTAAAACAAAGCACATTCCAATAAAATATCATTTTCTAAGAGATCAAGTGTCACAAAAGGTTGTCAAATTGGAATATGTAGATACAAAAGAACAGTAGCTGATATTTTCACTAAGCCACTACCCAAAGAAGCATTTGAGCATCTTAGACAAAAGATGGGAGTAATCTCTTTACAATGAATAAAAAGGAGAAAAAGGCATCATGTCAGGGGGAGATATGTTGACAATGGGAGTTTTCAAAAGGAATCCTTTGCCATTAATGTCAAAGGGCGAGTAAATCAAGGAGCGGTTGCCATCAATGCCAAAGGGGGAGAATGTTGAGTATGGTTATCATTGATGTCAAATTAGGAAGTTATTAATGACAAAAGAAGTGATGATGTGGCATGTGTGATAAGGTTGGAAAGACACATGATGGTGTCCTAATGTTTCATGATATCATTGCTACATTTTGATAGTGGTTTGTAAGAATATGATAATTTTTGGAATTTGACTAAGTGATGAAAAACTACCTTAAAGTAGCTGCCTTATCAAAACGTCCACCATAATTCATAAGAAGAAGAAAATGCCCGACATGACCTACCATGCCATAGTTCTTTTAGGTATCTATATGACCATGGTCCCAATTCTTATAAAAAATCCTTGAAGAAGAAGATACATGTCTCCCAAAAGAAGGTTTTTTTGTCAAATTAGTTAAAACTAGTCCAAGAGAATGCCCGCCATAATTCATGGTTTGAGAAAAATGCATGCACCCTCATACAGGGCTATATCTTGGTGAAGAGGCTATCTAGTAATGGTATCAGTTTTCCTTAATTATTTCTGAGGTGAAAGTTATAATGTTAAATTTTGAGCATTAATTCACAATACTCTAGGATCTTTACTGAGAGAATAACATGTACAGTATATCAATGCATATCAATCATAACAAGCATGTCAATCATCACAAGAATCAAAAGCATGAGAGACAAGATACACAGAGTTTCCGTGGGGAAAACCCTAAGGTGGAAAACCCCACAACTTCCTTAGAGATAGAGAGAGCGATGGCTCAACCAAAGTACAACCAAAATACATAGAGATAGTATCCTAGTAGCAGATGATCCTCCTCCTCACTAGTGCACCACTTTCTGAGTGAAGGAAGTATGAGTTTTCGAATGATCAAAATAGAGATCTCCCGATCTCTATTTATACTTGTCTGTTTTCCCAGTGACCTTATGGGGTCGACTTGTCTATCTAGGTACATCAACCATATAATATATAAATCAAGGCCGACCCCACACATGGTGGTCTAATAACCCATCAGCAAGTTCACACACTTGCGACACTTGTCAATACACATGACGACACTTCCGTATAGAGGAATGACACATCTCTATAGGAGTACAATAATATATAAATGAAATACATGGATGAAATACATTCTGAAGTTATATATACATCAACACTCCCTCTTAACTAGGAAGGTATTTCTCGACATAGATCTGCTAGCACAATTCTTCTTGTCTGGATCATCGCCATCGATGCATCAACCTCGAATCATCGTCATCGTCACTGCTGTTGCTATCTCAACCAATATCTGAATCTACTCGTCATAGGAATTTCTACAAAGCCAGTCCTTTTTCATACTGGATGTAGACCCACCACGTGTAGGTCTTCATCATCACTGGCCATACTGTGGAATTCTCAGGGCTTATTATGTGCATCACAAAACCTTAAAAGAGTCTCTTGACTAGCAAGAACCCTAAAGAGCATCTAAGTCCTTTTTCATCCTGTCCAGATCTCCAGGACTTATTACATGTGACCCCACCACAAAACCTCAAAAGAGCATCCCAGGATGTTACGGGTACACAACTCCAACCTGAAGGATCTCCCATGGCACAAATTACATGTGGTCACCACAAAACCTAGCAAGAGCATCTCAGGATGTTACGGGTACACAACTCTGACCTGAAAGATCTCCTAGGGCACAAATTACATGTGGTCATGGTAAAACCTCAAAAGAGCATCTCAGGATGTTACGGGTACACAACTCCGACCTGAAATATCCCAGGGCACAAATTACATGCCATAGGACAAAACCTCGCAAGAGCATCTCAGGATGTTACGGGTACACAACTCCGACCTGAAATCTCCCAGGGCACAAATTACATGTCCTCCCAGAGCAATGTCTTGAAAGAGCATCCTAGGCTGTTACGGGTACACAACTCCAACCTATAGGATCTCCCAGACATGCTCATCTGCACAACCTGATCCACGGCCACAAAGTATCATCATCTTGATGTACACATGATCATACTGATCATCATCACTGCAACATCCTGCTGCATGTAATCTAGAGCAACATCTTGAAGCTTGTCATCTATGATCATCCTGATCATACACTACATCCACTTGATGCATGCCAAGTATCTACTTGATACATATCATCATACATGATCTACCTGATCATACAATGTATCCACCTAATACATACATAGATACATGATCCACACAATGTATCCATCAGATACATATCAACATACATGATCTACCTGATCATACACAGTATCTACCTGATACATATACAGATACATGGTCCAAGCATCCAACATGATGCATATACAAATACATGCAAATGATCCAAGCGATCATATCCAACATCCAACATGATGCGTACATACATATACATATAAATGATCCAACTGATCATATCCAACATCCAACATGATGCGTACATACATATACATATCAATGATCCAATTGATCATATCCAGCATCATCCTGATGCATATATAGAGCAGTAACTGAAGCATCGTCCTGATGCTCATCATCCAGCGCTTACATCCACAACCAGGTGAAGGATCCTCCTTCCAACATGCTTGGAATGGCTTCCGCAAATGTGTCCACTTCTTCCTCGAAGTGTCATCAATCTGAAGAACACCAAGCCTCTCCCTGAAGTACTCGAACTTCACTCTGGCTAGTGGTTTCATCAGCACATCTGCAATCTGATCATCCGTCGCAACATATAGGAGCTTCACTGCTCCTGTCTGCACCATATCCCTGATATACTGATATTTGATCTCTATGTGTTTCGATATTTCATGAAACACTGGGTTCTCAGACAGCTTCACACAACTCTGGTTATCACAGAAGATACCAGTAGCATCCAATGGGAGATCAAATAGCTCAGATAGTAGCTTCCGAAGTCATACTACCTCACAACTAGCCGAACAGGCTGCAACATACTCTTCCTCGGCTGTACTCAGTGCTACGCAGGACTGCTTCCTGCTAAACCAAGAGATCACACATGATCCCATACTGAAGCAGCACCCATATGTGCTCTTCCTATCTGCAGCACTACCTGCCCAATCTGAATCAACATAACCCTGTAGGTTAAACTTTTGATTCGCTTCATACTTGAGCCCATAATCAACTATACCCTTCAGGTACCTCAGAATATGCTTTACAGCAATCAGGTGAACACTCCTCAGATCCGTCAGGAACTGGCTCAATGTGTTCACCACAAAGCAAATATCTGGTCTCGTGTTCGTCAGGTACATCAAGGACCCAATCTTCTGACGATACATAGAGACATTAACTGGTTCAGATGAAGCATCACATAGAAGCTTCATATTCGATGCCATAGGTGTGGCCATGGCCTTGCAATCCATCATCTCGAACCTTTTCAGGATATCTACAGTATACTTCCCTTATCCAAGGAAGATCCCATCTATACTCTACCACAACTCCATACCTAGAAAATAGTGCATCATCCCCAAGTCCTTCATATCGAATTCGGCAGCAAGCTTCCTCTTTGTATCGGCAATCAATCTGTCATCTCCTGTTACAAACAGGTCATCCACATACAGGAGTAGAATCACAGGATTCCCTTCCTCAACCTTGTAGTAAAGGTTGGAATCCGCTTTACTCTTGGTAAAGCCCAAACTAGATAGGAAACTGTCCATCCTGCCATACCAAGTTCTGGCAGCTTGCTTCAAGCCATACAAGGCTTTCTTCAATCTGCACACATATGACTCCCTGTCATGTGTTTCAAAACCGAGTGGCTGCTCCACATACACTTCCTCCTCAACTACACCATTCAAGAAGGCTGTGAGGCACCTGCAACAATTAATTAACAAGAATGTGCGAAATAACAGAAATGACAGAACTCAGAATCACTTTTGTATTGATCACAGGCCACTTCGAGGGGGCAACCTCCTTTGAGCAAGCTCAATACAAATAACTTCACGGTGCCTTCATAGGTCTCAACACCCACTTATATACTAATTCTAGGCGCCAATACTATGGGTCGAAACCATGGGCCGTTACAAACTATGGATCAACAATACTACGGGCGACTTACAAAGCATATGCGCCAACAACAATAACACAACTATTGATTAATAAATACTACGGGACGACTTACAAAGCATATGCGTCCAATAACAACATACTAACAAAGTAAAGACATGGGTTCCTAACATCCCCTCCCCCTTGAAAAAAAGCTTTGTCCTCAAAGCTTTAGATGTGGAAATTGTTGTTGAATCTGAAGGAGTGGTTCCCATGTAGCGTCCTCTGGTTGCATGCCGTGCCACTGAATTAAGACCTCTGTGATAGAGCGAGAGCGAAGCTGACGCGTGCACCGATTGAGGATGGCCTCTGGCTCCAAAAGGATGGATCCTTCATTATCCAGTTCGGGTAAAATCGTTTGGCCGCTGATGTTGGTGCCAAGAACTTTCTTCAGACAAGAGACATGAAATACTGGATGAATGCGGGAAGAAGGAGGAAGTTCCAATTTATAAGCGACGGACCCAATCTTCTGAAGAATCCGATATGGCCCATAGAACTTTGGAGCGAGCTTATGACGTCCTTTGAGTTTCAAAGAGGATTGCTTGTACGGCTGGAGACGAAGAAAAATCATATCGCCGACTTGAAAGGTGCGCTCTGAACGGTGCTGATCAGCTTGTTGCTTCATGCGATTCCTTGCCATGTGAAGATTGTCCCGCAAAATGCGAAGAATTTGATCTCGGTTGCGAAGGA
>BSBM01000012.1:21395000-21512500 GCA_027924585.1 Larix kaempferi
CATGCTTTAGCGGGAATCACCACCCCCCAAACAATGCGGGTCAGGGGTTACTTCAAGAAGCTTCCTCTTACAATCCTCATTGATTCTGGTAGCACGCATAATTTCATTGACCCTCGGATCGCCAAACAAGCTGATTGTTTTATCCATCCTTGCTCCAACTTTGAAGTCATGATTGCCAATGGGGGCACCTTACCTTGCAAAGGGAAGTGTCGAAATGTGCGTATCGCTATGGGAGATTATACCTTGCGCTCTGACATGTTTGCCTTGCCCTTAGGCGGATGTGATGTGGTTTTGGGCGCTCAATGGCTACGCACACTCGGCCCTATCTTATGGGATTTTGCCGAACTTTGGATGCAGTTTTCCGAGAATGGACACAAACACACATTGACAGGATTACAACCAGGGTTCTCTCAGCATCATCAGTTCACATCGCATGGAAAAACTCCTCAAGAAGAATTCACATGGTGTCATCTCTCAGATCCATTCCATCCAGATGCAACCAGCAGCAGTCTCCACTACTCCTTTGGATCTACAACAAATTCTGGATCGGTATACAGGTGTCTTTGCTGAACCAGTGGGCTTACCACCTTCCAGGCCAGAAGACCATCGTATTAAGCTCCTTCCTGGCAGCGTTCCTCCCAACATCAGACCCTATCGCTACCCCATTGCATCAAAAAATGGAGATTGAAATGCTCGTTCGGGACTTATTGAAGCACGGCATTATTCGCCCAAGCACTAGTTCCTTCTCTTCTCCAGTTATTCTTGTTCGCAAAAAAGATGGGTCATGGCGCCTCTGCATTGACTTCCGAGCACTTAATCACCTCACCATCAAGGATAAGTTTCCAATTCCTGTTGTTGATGAGCTTCTTGATGAGCTTCATGGGGCCCGCTTTTTCTCCAAGTTGGATCTTCGTTTCTGGATATCATCAAATTCGGGTTCATGAGGATGATATTCCTAAAACAGCTTTCCGCACACATGATGGCCATTATGAGTTTTTGGTCATGCCCTTTGGCCTCACTAATGCCCCCTTCCACATTCCAGGCCTTAATGAATAAAATATTTCGACCCTACTTGCGGAAATTCATTCTGGTATTCTTTGATGACATCCTCATCTACAGTAAAACATGGATGAACATCTCCAGCATCTGGATCTTGTCATGCAACTTTTCTCTGACCATCATCTCCATGCCAAGCAGTCTAAATGTGTTTTTGGACAGAAGGAAGTTGAGTATCTCGGGCACATTATCTCAGCACAAGGGGTTCGCGTGGATCCTGCCAAAATCGATGCCATGACCAATTGGCCACATCCTCAGACTCTCAAGAGCCTTCGTGGTTTTTTGGGGTTGACTGGCTACTACCGCAAATTTGTCAAGGATTATGGGAAGATTGCAGCTCCATTAACTGCGCTATTGAAAAAGGATGCTTTTACATGGACACCTGTTGCTCAGTGTGCATTTGACCAACTAAAACAAGCCATGTGTACTACCCCGGTGCTAGCGATGCCTGATTTTTCCAAGCCCTTCACTATTGAGAGTGATGCTTGCGGCAATGGACTTGGTGCTGTTCTCCTTCAAGATGAACACCCCATTGCGTTCACCAGCAAAGCCCTTTCAGGTAAGAATTTAGCTGCCTCTACCTATGAAAAGGAAATGATGGCTATTTTGCATGCAGTACAGAAGTGGCGCCCATACCTATTAGGAAATCATTTCTGCATCAAGACTGATCACCAGAGTCTGAAATATTTCTTGGACCAGCGTGTCTCCTCCCCGGCACAACAGAAATGGGTTAGCAAACTCATGGGTTATGACTATGAGATCACTTACAAGAAGGGTAAAGATAATATTGTGGCAGATGCTCTTTCTCGCACATTTGAGGCCCAAGGTTCTCTTTCAGCTATTTCTATGCCTGTTCCAAATTGGTTGCAATTTGTTCAACAGGGTTATGTCAATGACTCTTCCTTATCGCAAATCATCCAACGCTTGACCAACAATCCTTCTGCTGTACCACATTACTCTTGGGATGGTGCTTCTCTACGATACAAGGGTCGTCTGGTCCTTCCCCAGAGCACAGATCTTCAACAGGCTGTCTTCTATGAACTCCATGCTTCTCCATCGGCAGGACACTCTGGGTTCCTCAAAACATATGAACGAGCACGGCGTAACTTCTTTTGGCAGGGCATGAAAAGGACAATTCAACAGATGGTGGCCGAATGTGATACTTGTCAGCGCAATAAGGGTGAAACAACACTCCTCCCAGGATTGCTTGAACCCTTGCCCATACCTACACGGATTTGGACAAATATTTCTATGGATTTCATTGAAGGGCTCCCTAAATCTGGTGGGAAGACAGTGATTCTCGTTGTGGTTGATCGCCTCTCCAAATATAGTCATTTTTGTGCTCTCAGCCATCCCTATACAGCCTCCTCCGTCGCTCAATTTTTTCTGGACCAGATCTTTCGTCTTCATGGCATCCCTTCTTCCATTGTCTCGGATCGTGATGCAACTTTCACCAGTCATTTTTGGACAGAACTATTTCGCCACACGGGCACCAAACTGCAGATGAGTTCAGGGTATCACCCACAAACAGATGGTCAGACTGAAATTGTGAATAAATGCTTGGAAACTTATCTTCGTTGCTTCACCTCTGAACAACAACATCAGTGGGCAAAGTGGCTCCCTCTCGCTGAATGGTGGTACAATACCTCTTACCACACTGCCTCTAAAATGACCCCATATGAAGCAGTCTATGGTCAGGCACCTCCAGCTCTTCTTCCCTACACCCCCACCAGTTCACCAGTTCAGGAAGTTGACACGGTCCTTCGCAACCGCGATAAGATTCTTCGCATTTTGCGGGACAATCTTCACATGGCAAGAAATCGCATGAAGCAACAAGCTGATCAGCACCGTTCGGAGCGCACTTTTCAAGTCGGCGATATGGTTTTTCTTCGTCTCCAGCCGTACAAACAATCCTCCTTGAAACTCAAAGGGCGTCATAAGCTCGCTCCAAAGTTCTATGGGCCATATCGGATTCTTCAGAAGATTGGGTCCGTTGCTTATAAATTGGAACTTCCTCCTTCTTCCCCGCATTCATCCAGTCTTTCATGTCTCTTGTCTGAAGAAAGTTCTTGGCACCAACATCAGCGGACAAACGATTTTACCTGAACTGGATAATGAAGGATCCATCCTTTTGGAGCCAGAGGCCATCCTCAATCGGCGCACGCGTCAGCTTCGCTCTCGCTCTATCACAGAGGTCTTAATTCAGTGGCACGGCATGCAACCAGAGGACGCTACATGGGAACCACTCCTTCAGATTCAACAGCAATTTCCACATCTAAAGCTTTGAGGACAAAGCTTTTTTTAAGGGGGAGGGGATGTTAGGAACCCATGTCTTTACTTTGTTAGTATGTTGTTATTGGATGCATATGCTTTGTAAGTCGTCCCGTAGTATTTGTTGATCAATAGTTGTGTTATTGTTATTGGCGCATATGCTTTGTAAGTCGCCCGTAGTATTGTTAATCCATAGTTTGTAACGGCCCATGGTTTCGACCCATAGTATTGGCGCCTCGAATTAGTATATAAGTGTGTGTTGAGACCTATGAAGACACCGTGAAGTTATTTGTATTGAGCTTGCTCAAAGGAGGTTGCCCCCTCGAAGTGGCCCGTGATCAATACAAAAGTGATTCTGAGTTCTGTCATTTCTGCTATTTCGCGCGTTCTTGTTAATTAATTGTTGCAGGTGCCTCACATAGATCCAAGGGAGTAGTGGAGACCGCGGATGGTTGCATCTGGATGGAATTGATCTGAGCAATGACACCATGTGAACTCTTCTTGAGGAGTTTCTCCATGCGATGTGAACTAATGATGCTGAGAGAACCTGGTTGTAATCTTGTCAATGTGTGTTTGTGTCCATTGAGGGAAAACTGCATCCAAAGTTCGGCAAAATCCCATAAGATAGGGCCGAGTGTGTGTAGCCATTGAGCGCCCAAAACCACATCACATCCGCCTAAGGGCAAGGCAAACATGTCAGAGCACAGGATATAATCTCCCATGGAGATACGCACATTTCGACACTTCCCTTTGCAAGGTAAGGTGCCCCCATTGGCAATCATGACTTCAAAGTTGGAGCACGGATGGATAAAACAATCAGCTTGTTTGGCGATCCGAGGGTCGATGAAATTATGAGTGCTACCAGAATCAATGAGGATTGTAAGAGGAAGCTTCTTGAAGTAACCCCTGACCCGCATTGTTTGGGGGGTGGTGATTCCAGCTAAAGCATGGAGAGATATCTCTGGCTGGTCATCTTGAGACGGAGGGTCAATAGGCGGTTCCTGAATGTCGACCGAAGCATCCAGTGTTTCTGGATCTTCGTCACCCATTTCAGAGGCAGGCGGAGACTCCACATCCAGGAGATAGAGCTTTTGCTGAACACATCGATGTCCCCGAGTGAATTTCTCATCACAATTATAGCAAAGCCCCTTTTCTCTGCGTGCTTGCATCTCTGCTTCAGATAAACGCTTGATAGGAGTCGGTCGAGGAGCCTGCGGTATAGGTGGTCGCTGAGAACCCATATTTCTGAAGGGAACAAAAGTGGGCTTGGAGCGTTGCTGGGCTGCAATCTTGTCTTCTGCCAACTTAGCCAACCCGAGTGCTTCCATCATTGTGTTGGGACAGAACATTTTGACCTCAGAGCGAATGGCATCCTTTAGACCACTGATAAAACAACTCCGGTAAAATTCATCAGTCAATCCTTCGGTGTGGTTGGCTAGATTCTCAAATTCGGTTTGATACTCTCTCACAGTGCCAGTTTGGCGAAGTTTAGTGAGGGCTCCTGTGAAGTCATCAAAAGCACTAGGACCAAATCGTTGCAAAAGGAGCTGACAAAAGTCTGGCCAGTTGGGCTCTGGATGAGCCTTGATGTACCAACGGTACCATTGAAGAGCTTCCTGTTCCAAATGAAAGGATGCCAATTGAACTTTGTTGACATCAAAAGTATTATGCAGACTGAAATACTGTTCTGCACGATATATCCATCCAGTTGGATCGGTACCATTGAAGCGAGGAAAATCAAGCTTCGGACCACGGAAATTGCTGGAAGAAGAGAACCCATTGTCTACTGAAGACTCGGACTGCCGTTTGTTGTTCATAGCTGAATGTTCAAGATGGAGACCAAGAAATTTTTCATCCAGATCCTGGAGTTTGGCTTGGATGGCTGCAAGGGCTTCCTCCATGGTTTTTGCTCCTGCACGGGTGACAACCATAACCAGGGATTTTTTTTTTTTTTTATTTTTTTTTTTTTTTGGTAGGAAAACAAAAACAGGAACTACTTCAGTAAAGGAAAATTTGGATTTGGGAAAAAATCAGAAGGGTAATTGGGGTTTGACTCGTTTTTTGGACACTGTTGGATAGACAGGAAAGCAAAAATGAGGATTTCAGCAGCGGGGTGAAAGGATGGGAAAATTTGGCAGAGGGGAACAAAGAAGCAGAATTCAGAAAGGAACTCTGTGGTAAAAATTGAAGGTGATTGGGTGAAATCTGAGGAAGTTATGGCAAACCCTAAAAATAGACAAATGTGGGATTTCGGGCTATAGGAAAGGGAATTGAGGATAGGGTCCTCAGGGATGAAATATGCAGAATGGAATGACAGGGGTTCCCTGAAATTTTCAAGGAAAACAGAGGTAAAACAAGGGAGATATCGAGAAAAAACGGAATTTTATACTCGTTTTTTTTTTTTTTTTTTTTTTTTTTTTTACAGACTGGAGCGGCTACGGCTCTGCTTGCAGAATGAGATCTCCGGTTCGAAGGATTCTGGAACAACGCCGAACGGCTGGATCTGGAACGGTTTGCAAAATGAATCTGAAACGGCGCAGCAGTAATCGACAATAGTTCAGCTGAAAGTAGATATGGACCCCAGGTATGTGCGGCTTCCTAACAGTTCAGGGTTTTCACTCGGCCACCAATGCTGTCTGACGGCTTGCGTATTGGGGCAGTACCCCTCACTCCACGGCTCAGGTAAAACTGATAACCGCTTTGCCACAAACGACAGCTCTTGGTTTACCTCACGGGTGGGAACTAGTCAATCAGGTAGGGGTCGTTGCCCTTTTCGCCGGCAGGTCCTCTCAATGGGCCAGCTACTTCGGGGTTCCTGTGGTACTCCTCACAATGAGTTTTAGGGCTTATGCCCAAGTACTTCCCACATTTAAGCGGATAGGGATTATTCCCAAATCCGAACCTGCAACAGATGTGAAAAAAAAATTTTGGCAGAAATTTCACCCAGCGAGCCCAAGAAAGTGCTCTGATACCAGATGTGAGGCACCTGCAACAATTAATTAACAAGAATGCGCGAAATAACAGAAATGACAGAACTCAGAATCACTTTTGTATTGATCACAGGCCACTTCGAGGGGGCAACCTCCTTTGAGCAAGCTCAATACAAATAACTTCACGGTGCCTTCATAGGTCTCAACACCCACTTATTTACTAATTCTAGGCGCCAATACTATGGGTCGAAACCATGGGCCGTTACAAACTATGGATCAACAATACTACGGGCGACTTACAAAGCATATGTGCCAACAACAATAACACAACTATTGATTAACAAATACTACGGGACGACTTACAAAGCATATGCGTCCAATAACAACATACTAACAAAGTAAAGACATGGGTTCCTAACAAAGGCAATCTTGACATCCATCTGGTGTATCTTCCACTTCATCGCTGTAGCCAGGGCAAGTATTGTTCTGATGGAAGTGTACCTGGCTATAGGAGCAAAAGTTTCTTCATAATCTATTCCCTCTTTCTGAGAGAAGCCACAAGCTATGAATATTGCCTTGTATTTCTCTACGCTGCCATCTACAGCATGCTTGATTTTGTAGATCCATTTGGAAGTCACAACAGACTTCTCTTTAGGTCTTGGGACAACATCCCAAACATCATTTTTCATTATTGATTGGTATTACTCGACCATGGCATCCTTCCATTCTTTCTTTTCCGTTGTTTCTTCATAACTGGAAGGTTCTTTGTTCATGATATCATAGAGTAAAGCAACATAGCTGGTATGTGATCTAGTTCTCTTCTTTTCTCTGTGTTCTTCTTCTGGAATGTCGAATCTTTCTGCATCTTGAATGAGCTCTCTAGCCCATGCAGGTTTCCTCTTGTGAGAGTTATCTTCACGGGGTGGATCTATAGGTTCTTGCAGATCTTCAAACTCACAAACAATATTTGGAATTGCTTCAGTCATAGTAGTGTCTTGAAATCTAGTTTCCTTAGGTTCCTCATAATATTTAGCAGGTGTCTTTCTTGATTTGATGAATGCTGAGTTTTCATCAAATGTCACATCCCTACTGACATCAATCTTCTTGAACCCTAGAAAGTATATTCTGTAAGACTTCGAGCTTTCACTATAACCCACAAAGATACCATTCTTTCCTGAAGGATCTAGTTTGGTCCTCTTTTCCTTTGGGACATGAGTGTATACTAGACAACCAAATATTATGAGATGGATGACTTCAAGTTTCTTACCAGAGAAGACCTCTTCTGGTGTCTTGTTGTCCAATATCTTGTGGGGTGTTCTGTTTTGTACATATACAGCTGTTCTAGCTGCTTCTGCCCATAGGTGCATAGGTAGATCCTAGTCATGCAGCATTGCCCTTGCTGCTTCCATGATTGTTCTGTTCTTCCTTTCTGCAACTCCATTCTGTTGTGGATTGTAAGGAGCAGTCAACTCCCTCTTAATCCCTGAATCACTACAAAGCTTCTTAAATTCACCTGAGGTGAATTCTCCACCATTGTCAGATCTGAATGTTTTGATCTTCTTATTAGTTTGATTCTCCATCAAGGTTTTGAATTCCTTGAACTTATCAAACACCTCATCTTTGTTCTTCAAGAAGTAGACCCAAGTCTTCCTGGAGAAGTCATCAATGAAAGAGACATAGTAAACATACCCACTCAGAGAACTGGATGACATAGGACCACATACATATGAGTGGATGATTTCCAAGATACCTTTTGCCTTGCTTTCACTGCTTGGAAATTCCTTCTTAATGTTCTTTCCTTTTGCACATCCTTTGCAAACACCTTCATGCTTGGTCTTGATTTCAGGAAGACCTTCTACAACCTTACTTGCAATTGGTAATGCCCTGTGGTGCATATGTGCAAGTCTTCTATGCCAAAGTTCACTTGGATCCATGGATTCATGCACCATGGCATGTTCAGGTTGTCCTTTCAATTTATACAAACCTCCCTCTTGCTCTCCAATCACTACTGCATCATTGAATGTCTTACCCTTTGGCCACATTAGGACTTGGCCATCTACAAATGCAACCCTCATACCTTTTGCATCCAATGCAGAGATGGAGAGTAGGTTCTTCTTGAGCCCAGGTACATAAAGGACTTCTTTCATCTTCAAAGATTTTCTAGAATCTAGGCTGTAGGAGGCTTCACCACTTCCTTTGATAGGCTGTTGATAATCATCCCCAAGTTTTACCTTATGGGGTGACTCGTGTTCAGATAGGTTTACAAACTATTCCTTAAACCCAATCATGTGTTTGGAAGCCCCACTGTCAATTAACCAATTATTACAACCATGGGAGATAGTACCTGTGAGAGCAAAGATTAGAACATATTCTTCTTCACTTGATGAGTCATCATCACTTTCTGCCCTAGCCTTCTTCTTTGGAGGTTCATCATCCTTGGCAACATGAGCATGGTACCTTCTTTTGTTGCCCTTCTTCTTGTTGTTGAAGTTGTTGTTGTTGTTGTTGTCCCTTCTGTTCTTGGGACAATCTGAAGCAAAGTGACCCTTCTCATTGCATGTGAAGCACCTTAGATCCTTCTTATTCTTTTGGTGAAAGTGAGTGGACTTCTTGTAGTGAGAGTGCTCCTTCTTGGGCTTGCTTCTTTTGGTGTGAGCTACGAGAGCTTGATCTTCACCTCCCATCTTTTCTTCTCGAGCTACAAGCCTGGATTCTTCTTGAGAGCATTCCTCCCACGGTTTACTAAAAGAGATCAATTTCTTTATTGCACAGATTCCTTGAATAAAGGAGTCCCATGACCTAGGTAGGCCATTCAGATTGGTCATAACAACTTCACCATTGTCCACTACTTCATCCACAGCTTCAAGTTGTTCCTTGATTTGAGAGACCTTGGAGAAGTAAGATTGAATGGTCTCTCCATTCAACATCTTGACCCCTTTCAATTGATTCAGCACAGTCATCTTCCGATTTATGTTCTTCCCTTCAAATAACTTGGTCAGGGAGTCAAACATCTCCTTAGGTGACATTAGAGAAGACACATGAGGTATGAGATGGTATTTGATAGAATCAGCAATGATTCTCTTTGCCTTGACCAAGTTCTTTTTATGCAATACCTTATCTTCTCCATCCTCTGGGATAGGGATGTCTTCTTTTATATATGAGTCCAACTCATTCTCCTCCAGCATTAACCCAATCCTATACTTCCAGGCTCAGAAGTTATCAGCCCCTTCAAGCTTATCCTTAAGCTTGGTGTGGTGAGACATCTTTAAAGAGTACCTCAAATGGAAATAGAAAAGATTTAGGTCTTACCACTTATTTTGCTAAAAACTGGATCTGGTCCCGGATTAGGGTTTGTCGAAAAAACCCTAAAAATTCAAAATGTGAATTTCAACTTTTTGAAAGGATAGAAAGATGTGCCTTGATGAGCTGATCAGCCTAGTGTATTTAGAATTTGAGATCTGCAAAGCTTTACCCTTCAAAAATGCCTTTTTGTCTTCCCGGGTTCACTAAGGAGAACCTTGAATTAGGGTTTGAGTTTCCCAGAGATCTACCCAGCCAAAAATCTCGATCCAAAGCTCTAAACTTCGATTTTTGCAAGGAGCTTCCAGCTATGTCTTTAGATTCCAGAAAAATTCCTATTTTTGTGGAAACCCTAATTTTTAGGGCCAAATTTGAAATTGCTCAGAATTGAATTCTGATTGAACAGATAGATTCTCCTTGATGAGTAGAGTCAATCTACTATACTACTTTTCCAAAATCTGTGGAGAGAAACCCAATAAACAAGAAACCCTTGGTTTCCATCATTGCACAATGTCTTCTTCTCAGGTTAGCTTTGATACCATGTTAAATTTTGAGCATTAATTCACAATACTCTAGGATCTTTACTGAGAGAATAACATGTACAGTATATCAATGCATATCAATCATAACAAGCATGTCAATCATCACAAGAATCAAAAGCATGAGAGACAAGAGACACAGAGTTTCCATGGGGAAAACCCTAAGGTGAAAAACCCCACAATTTCCTCAGAGATAGAGAGAGCAATGGCTCAACAAAAGTACAACCAAAATACACAAAGATAGTCTCCTAGTAGTAGATGATCCTCCTCCTCACTAGTGCGCCACTTTCTGAGTGAAGGAAATATGAGTTTCCGAATGATCAAAATAGAGATCTCCCGATCTCTATTTATACTTGTTTGTTTGCCCAGTGGCCTTATGGGGCTGACTTGTCTAGCTAGGTACATCAGCCATATAATATATAAATCAGGGCAGACCCCACACATGGTGGTCTAATAACCCATCGGCAAGTGCACACACTTGCGACACTTGTCAATACACATGACAACACTTCCGTATAGAGGAATGACACATCTCTATAGGAGTACAATAATATATAAATGAAATACATGGATGAAATACATTCCGAAGTTACATATACATCAACATATAAGTCTGCCAAAACAGGGTTTCAGAATAAACTTTGGAGAAATATTTGAAAATGACTAAGTGTTGGAAAACTGGTCCAGGTGGCCTTGGGAAAATGCACGCCATAGTTTTTGGGTTGAAGAAAATGCTTGCACTATATGGTCATCTTGTAGGTGGGTGTTTCTTCTACCTGACCATGTTTTCACATTGACTTGAAAGTGCCTAAGGATGAAGTTATGGACCTGCCAAAACAGTGTTTTAGGAAAATTGGACCAAGTCTAGGAAAGTGCAAAAATTGTCTAAGTATAGAATTAATGGGAAAACCTGACTGAGTGACCTCAGTAAAATGCCCGCCATCTCTTGTGGTTGATATCTTAAATTGTTTTAAAAGTATCGATCTCTAGAATTTTGGTTAGTGCATCCAACCATGGTCTCAGATTATCCAAAGAGTCTCTGAGGAGGAAGATATCAATCTTCCAAAAGTGCCTCTCAGCTTGATTTGCACTACTCCAGTAAAATGACCGTCGAGGAGAGAGAAGGAAGCTTCAAGGGGTGAAATTGTTCTGGATGGAATCACCTTGTTGGCCTCTATCCATTGGGTGTCTCACACTTCAAAGTTGATGAAAAGAAAAATCACTTCATGTTAACCTAGGGTTTGATAATTTTGCCTAACTGTCAAATCAACAGTTTGGAAGGCTATTCTCAAATGCTTGCCAAATGTTGTGTGTGTGTCAATAGGCTCATCAATTGACATCGTCTTGTTCATTGTTGAAGTGTCTATCTAGCCATGTTCTTAGTTTTCCTTATGGTGATCACATGAGGAAGAAATCAATCTACCAAAAGTAAGAAAAATATTATTTTGCATATTAATAACAAAAGAAAAAATTGGCTAAGTGATGAAAAGGGGCTTAAATGCCCGCAAGGGCTTAATATTCCCGCAAAGAGGGCTAAGGATTCTAGTAGGGGCTAAGTTTAAGCCCACAGGGGCCTAGGAATGTCCAGAAGAGGCTAAATATGCCCGCAAAGAGGGCTAAGGATTCCTGTAGGGGCTAAGGTTAAGCCCACAGGGGCCTAGGAATGTCTAGAAGAGGCTAAAGATGCCCACAGAAGGGGATAAAGATGCCCACCGAAGGCAAGCCCGCATGAGGAATTAGCTCGCAGGGAGCCCACAGGAGTGAGAGAAAGAAAGCCCGCAGGATTGAAGGGAAGCCATGGGAGAATAATATTGAAGGCTTGAAGATGAAAGAAGCTTGCGTCCCTAAAGGATGAGAAAAAATGTTTTATTTAATTAATTAATTAAAGTTTTGTAATAAACAGGATCACAGGTTGAAGATTAATTATCAGAGTTTTGAAAAGGCTTGTTTATGAAAGAATACAAATGTCCAGAATAGCGTTTCAGAAAGAGGCACATGTTCATAGCGAAAGGGTGTGAGTATTGAAAATATATGAGGATGTAAAGTATGAAGGGAGTATTTAAACTAAAATGTAAAGAAGAAGAAGAGTGTCTCGGGTGTCCAGTTTTAAGAAGTACAGGCCGAGACCAATGAAGTTCCAGGTTTGAAAAGAAATTCTGGAAAATATGAAGAAGTCATACAAGCGTGGAAGGGTGGAGCTAGGGAAGGAAGAAATCCTGCAGGGGGTCGTAGCCTCCTTCTGGTAGAAGCTGGAAAACAGGGTGTCGTTGCATCCTTGTTTGTAGAAGCAAGCAGAAGTTCTGGGGTGTTGTAGCATCCTTGTCTGCAGTAGCAGGAAAAACCAGGGGTGTTGTTGCATCCCTTCTATAACAGCATATAAACAATTTTGTAAAAATTCATCTTATTAATGAGTTTGAGTTTGTGGTTTTCTCTTTGAGGTTTCCACGATAAAATCTTGTGTCCTAACTTGTTTGATTCTTTGTGTGTCTTGAACTAATTGTTTTAATAAAATGAAAATGAAGGCAATACTGATTAAACCCCCCCTCTCAGTGTTGATGGATAATCCAATAGGTCTCCATGTTCTGGAGTGTTGAAATATTGTAACTTCAAAGAATATTATATTTGTATATTATTTATTCCGGAGATGTTCCATACCTCCGATGTGATTATACTATAAATCCGGAGATGTTTATTCCTCCGATTTGGTTGTGGTAACTAGGGTTATTAGACCCACCATGTGGGGGTCAGCCCAGTCAGTTATAATGGGGTATTTAACCTAATGGTTAAATACGAGCCTACATGTACTTGTGTAAAATACATATCAGAGTAGTGTATAAATAGAGGAGGTGTGTTCCTCATTTGATACATTCACACACTTGAGGATAGCGCACTTGTGGAGGAGAGGTCTGCTATTATGGAGGAGGAGATCATGTCTCAGGGTTTCATCTTTGTATATTGCTGGTCATCTATATTGAGGAAGCTTTGCTGGGTTTTCTACCCCATGAGGGTTTCCCAGGATAAATCTCTGTCTCTTGTGTTTATGCTGTGCTTGTTGTTTCTTCAGTGATCCTGTATATGCTATTATTGTGAAATGAATTGTAATGCTTCTATTTTCTATCTTAGCATATTAAATATTAACATGGTATCATAGCTAACCTGAAGGAAGACAAGGTATGGCACTAACGACACTTCCTTTACTTACGACAATTTGAAGGTTAGGGTTTTACATAGCAAAAACCAATCATTGTAGCACTTTCGCTATAAATCCGTTTTGGCAAAGTTTTCGGATCTGAAATTGTTACAGGATGAAGATTAAATCTCCAGGTACCTTGTGTCCAAAGGACAACCTCTAATTCGTTGTACTTTGTGATTTATGATCAGTACAAGTTAGGGTTTCTGCCTCTTCCAGATCTCAGTCAAATTCAGGTGACCTAGGAAAAAAAGGTCATAACTTGGGCTAGGAAGCTCCAAATGAAATTTCGTAAAAAGTGACAGGTAGTACACAGACTGTACTATCTCAGGAGACTTTTTCAGAGGCCGAAATTCAACCAGTGACACGTGGCAGGCCGTACAAGTTCGCTCTCCTGTTTTATCCCATAAACAGGTCACGTTGCGACACTTGGCATAACTCTCTCTCAGAAACCCCAATTGAGGTCAGACCTGTCAGGATGGAAAGATAACAGGTCAGGATACTGTAGAAAAAGGGTTTCAGACCCTGTGGAGCAAAAATTTAAGAGTTATAGCAGAAACAATCAGGTGCATATTTCTGTCAAAACATAATTATTTTTGGAGCACCTTTATTCATGGCTTCCGGAATTTAGGGTTTCGGAGAAAGTTAGAATTTTTGGAATCGGAGTCCACGGCTGAATGCTACTCAGAAAAATCAAAATTTAGAGACCAAGTTCGAATTTTTTGGTTGGGTGGAAGACCGGGCTTGATCAAACCCCAGTTCGGGATTTTGATCGGAAAGATGGAAAATTAGGGCTTCATCAAAAGTTGGAATTTTTGAAGTCTGTAACCACAGCTGGAAACTCCTAAGAAAAATAAGAGTTTAGAGCCTTGGATTGAACCTTTTGTTTGGGCAGAAGGGTGGGCTTCATCAAACCCTAGTTCGGGATCCTGTCCAGAAGATCCAGAAGTTTCAAAGGCAATTTTGAGGGGTCAAATTTTGGAAATTCCAAAGTTGAAGTATGCTAGTTTGATCAGCTCAGCAAGACATATTCTTTCATCCATTGAGAAGTGTGAAATTCAAAGGTTGAATCTTTAAGGGTTTCTCTAGAAAACCCTAATTAAGCTCCAGATCAAGTTTCAGGGGGAGTTGAGGCTAAGGCCTTACATAAGAAGACTACAAGAAGTCTCGACAGGTATGACTTAAGGAGGCTCAGGTATGTCTTGAAATCTAATTCTTGATTAAGTTCATGATGTGTTTGTCTTCATATTATTTATTAGTACAATCTTGATTAATGTTAGAATTGTCTTATCACCCTAGTAACAGTATGAATGCATGCGAATGATCAAAGACATTCATTGATTAGGGCTATATGATTGTACTAATGCATTATGATGTTGTCTGAGGTTGATGTTGGCTGCTAACAAGATACAGGTACATCACAAAAGACAAATCAGGTTCCATGACCATGAAAACATGAAGACAAAGACTCATCCATAATCTTTGTTCTACTTACGAGGTATGTATGACTTTGTTATATTATGCTTAACCTATGAGACATGCAGGTTCTAGCTCAAGATCTCTAAATCATTGAAGAGATTGTTTAGGTATGTTGTACATAACTAAGTAGGTATACTAATCCAGGTATGTTTCCCATGAATCTTACCTTGTGTTAAGATCCCTTATATAAGTATACTTGGTATGATTGGTTATGTTTATTCATAAAGTTAGTAATCAAGGGATTATGCATATTATGTCTTTTATCTTGATTGATGATATGCATGAGTAAAACAAGACTTCCCTGAAATCTTGAATACTAATGTTTATTAACTATAATCATGACTATACATTCTCAAGATTATTTAGAACTATAATGTTTTGATAACATTTAGAACATACTAATGGGTGTATGTTTGTGTATGAGATCATGAGGATGACACTTGAACATGCACAATGGTACATAATGAATAGAAGTTCAAAAGACATACAGAAGATCAAGCGGGAGGCAACCACACAAACATAAAAGATAAGCATTTGAGTTGTTGTTTGAAATAGTAAATGATATTGCTTGTAATAGGTTGTATGCATATTTGTATTCCTATAATATATCATGCTAAGTGTAAATATTCATAGAACATTGAACAGTATACTACTAATATGCATATGATTGGTAAGTTGGACAAACATTCCATTGTTGCTTGTCTAGAATGAAACCTCTTTGCTGACATGCTAAAAGTTGTGCACACTCTCGATAGTATGTTCTGGTAGAGATGGAAGGCATCTAGATAGCCACTGTATGCATACAGGATATGGGAAAGTGTTGTGCCAAAGTATTGGTCAAGATAGTTGCATAACTATGTAAATGATATCTGTATGCATAATAGGTTATCATGTCAATATGATTTGATGATTATGAAGTATTACTAATCATGTACCTAATTTTGATTTGTAGGAAAAATCATGATGAATGATGAACAAGTGATGGATGTTCAACAAAAGGATTTACAAATCAAACACACTATAGAAGGATTGTGGCTAGAAGATTCTCCTAGAAAGAGGAAGAGAATCATGATGAAATGTTTGCTCCAAGTGGCTAGATAAGACCATTCTCTTAATGGTGTAATTAAAGAAGAAATGTGAATCAGGTTTTGATAAGCTTAATGATCACCATGGGTGATGTGAATCTCAACCTTTGCTACAAGGTTGAATATGATTTCTATACACAGATGACATGGATGCAAGAAGGAACTCACCACAGAGTTCGAATGATATTGAGGCTCATATCAGTAGACCCATCTGATGAGAGATGGCACAGATAGATGACTGTAGAAAAGAAAATAAAAGTTCTTAGATTAATGTATTACTTCCTAGGTCTGGAAGTATGGAAAGGCTCAATAGGAATCCTTCTCAACCAGAGAAAGTATGTTGAGAAATCTTGAGAAGACTTGATATGATGGAATGGCCACTCTTATGGATTCCAACTTGAAACTGTTAGGAGATGACTCATCAAAGTTAGTGGATATAACTCTGTACAGTCAAATTATTGGGTCATTGTTGTATCTAACATATACTAGATTAGAGATATGCCTTGTTGTGAACACCTTGAGTCAGTATCTAGTGGAAACTAGATGTGTTCACCTGATAGTTGTAAAGCATGTGATGAGGCACATAAAGGACATGATAGAATGCTATCTTGAAGATCATGACTTCAGATGGTTATTCAGATTCTGATTGGGCAGGAAGTGTATCAGACAGGAAGAACACATCGAGAGGATGTTATTGTCTGGGGTTAGCCATGATCTCGTGGTTTAGCTGGAAGCAGTCTAGTGTGGCTCTCAGCACAAGCGGAATATATGGTTGCTTTCTCTACTTGTTGTGAAGAAGTTTGGCTTCAGGATTGTTTGACTTAGAGATAGAACCAACTGTGATCCTATGTGATAAATAGAGTTGTATCAGGATGACATAGATTCTAGTGTTCCATGATAAGTCAAAGAACATAGGGAACTAACAAGATATGACACAGAAAGGAACTATAAAGTGAAGAAGTTACCAAACTTCTGTCTCAGGTGAAATTTGAATACTTCCGAGACAAGCTTGGTGTAGTTCAAAAGGACCCTCCTCGAAAGGGGGAGTAGTATAGTCACTGTTGATGAGATTGTCTCATCGAACAACAAGGTCGATGATGAGGTAACCTGTTCTCTACACCTAGATACTTAGAAATATTTAGATTTAGGACTCTTATACTTAGAATACTTTGTTTTACTTATACATGCTTTTGATGTTAGATGTATTAGTAAGAATACATGCTTTTGATGATAGATGTATTGATAAGAATACATGTGGGGATTGTATCATCCCTGGACTTCGGTCCCTGAATAGATCCGTAGACGTATGGTCTCCGAAAATGAAGTCCTTAGTGGACATGTGGGGATTGTATCATCCCTGGACTTTGGTCCCTGAATAGATCCGTAGACGTATGGTCTCCGAAAATGAAGTCCTTAGTGGACAGGTAGGGGATTGGATCATCCCTGGACTTTCAGTCCTAAAGAGAGCCGTAGACGTGAGGTCTCCGAAAATGAATTCCTTAGTGGACAGTTGAGGGGATTGGATCATCCCTGGACTTTCAGTCCTAAAGAGAGCATAGACGTGAGGTCTCCGAGAATGAAGTCCTTAGTGGACAGTTGAGGGGATTGGATCATCCCTGGACTTTCAGTCCTAAAGAGAGCCGTAGACGTGAGGTCTCCGAAAATGAAGTCCTTAGTGGACAGTTGAGGGGATTGGATCATCCCTAGACTTTCGGTCCTAAAGAGAGCCGTAGATGTGAGGTCTCCGAAAATGAAGTCCTTAGTGGACAGTTGAGGGGATTGGATCATCCCTGGACTTTCAGTCCTAAAGAGAGCCGTAGACGTGAGGTCTCCGAGAATGAAGTCCTTAGTGGACAGTTGAGGGGATTGGATCATCCCTGGACTTTCCGTCCTAAAGAGAGCCGTAGACGTGAGGTCTCCGAAAATGAAGTCCTTAGTGGACAGTTGAGGGGATTGGATCATCCCTGGACTTTCAGTCCTAAAGAGAGCCGTAGACGTAAGGTCTCCGAGAAGTGGGGATTGTATCATCCCCGGACCTTGGTCCCTGAATTGATCCGTAGACGTATGGTCTTCGATAATAAAGTGATGGGGATTGCATCATCCCGGAACCACTAGTTCAAAATGTACGTGATGGGGATTGCATCATCCTGGAACCACTAGTTCAAAATGTACGTGATGGGGATTGTATCATCCCCGGACTTAGGTCCCTGAATTGATCCGTAGACGTGAGGTCTCCGAGAAGTGGGGATTGTATCATCCCCGGACTTAGGTCCCTGAATTGATCCGTAGACGTGAGGTCTCCGAGAAGTGGGGATTGTATCATCCTCGGACTGCGGTCCCTGAATTGATCCGTAGACGTGAGGTCTCCGAGAAGTGGGGATTGTATCATCCCCGGACTGCGGTCCCTGAATTGATCCGTAGACGTGAGGTCTCCGAGAAGTGGGGATTGTATCATCCCCGGACTGCGGTCCCTGAATTGATCCGTAGACGTGAGGTCTCCGAGAAGTGGGGATTGTATCATCCCCGGACTTAGGTCCCTGAATTGATCCGTAGACGTATGGCCTCCGAGAAAGTGATTAATGATGTGGTTACTTGTATCGGTAGGATACTTGTATTGATGATGTGGTTACTTGTATCGGTAGGATACTTGTATTGATGATGTGGTTACTTGTATCGGTAGGATACTTGTATTGATGATGTGGTTACTTGTATCGGTATGGATACTTGTATTGATGATGTGGTTACTTGTATCGGTAGGATACATGTATTGATGAGATGGTTACTTGTATCAGTATGGATACTTGTGTTGATGATATGTATACTTGTATTGGCATGAATACTTGTACTAATGATGTGGATACTTGTATTGTTATGGATACCTGTATTGATGATGATGCTGATGATCGTGTGATGACGATGCTGATGATCGTATGATGATGATACTGATGATCATGTGATGACGATGCTGATGATCGTGTGATGACGATGCTGATGATCGTGTGATGACGATGCTGATGATCATGTGATGACGATGCTGATGATTGTGTGATGACGATGTTGATGATCGTGAGATGACGATGCTGATGATCGTGTGATGACGATGTTGATGATCGTGTGATGACGATGCTGATGATCGTGAGATGATGATGCTGATGATCGTGTATCGTGAGGATCCAGATGATGATATTGTTGTAGCTGTTCAAGTGCTACAGAAGATAAAGACTCAATACTGAAGATGTTGATGTTCCAGTATTGAAGATGTTCCAGTAACTGCTTGAGTTACTAATGATGTTGAGAAAGCTTCCAATGATTTATAGATGTATCATGTATGATGTTGATGACTCCTTGCTCGTGCAGATACTGTTATAATATCCTTCTCGTTAAGGGGGAGTGTTGAAATATTGTAACTTCAAAGAATATTATATTTGTATATTATTTATTCCGGAGATGTTCCATACCTCCGATGTGATTATACTATAAATCCGGAGATGTTTATTCCTCCGATTTGGTTGTGGTAACTAGGGTTATTAGACCCACCATGTGGGGGTCGGCCCAGTCAATTATAATGGGGTATTTAACCTAATGGTTAAATACGAGCCTACATGTACTTGTGTAAAATACATATCAGAGTAGTGTATAAATAGAGGAGGTGTGTTCCTCATTTGATACATTCACACACTTGAGGATAGCGCACTTGTGGAGGAGAGGTCTGCTATTATGGAGGAGGAGATCATGTCTCAGGGTTTCATCTTTGTATATTGCTGGTCATCTATATTGAGGAAGCTTTGCTGGGTTTTCTACCCCATGAGGGTTTCCCAGGATAAATCTCTGTCTCTTGTGTTTATGCTGTGCTTGTTGTTTCTTCAGTGATCCTGTATATGCTATTATTGTGAAATGAATTGTAATGCTGCTATTTTCTATCTTAGCATATTAAATATTAACATGGAGTCTCTTATATTTTATTTTTTGAATTGTGGCACATACTATTAGGCTTCTATGAAGTCTTGGCTCATTCGATAATTGAAGAGGAACAAGGCTAGACATAGGGATATGCAATGGTGGTGATATTATTTATAGTTAGTCAACCTTTGATTTTATTGACTCTTTTATTTGTCACTGCAGTAGGGTGAAACCTATCTACCCATATATTCTTCGAGGTTTCTCCTTTTGGAATCTAGAATAGGGAATTTTTAATTAAGGGGAGATCCTGGCCTTTATGGCTTTCCATGAGTGGGAACTGTTGGAGCATAGGCCGCAGCTATAGTAAGGCTACGAATTTTGGGGAAAAAGCACTAAGTGTTGAGGGGAAAGTGTTAATTTTGAGTAAGCACCAATTTTGGGCAGAAGTGAACGGTGCGTAGTACGGCGCCAGATGGACGAGCTCAGTGCAGATTACGGACCGAAAATCACGGAGCTCGCGCGCACACGTCAAAGGAGAGTGAATCTGGCCAAGTAGAAATCTCAGCTACCACAATAAATGAAGTGACGGAATAGAGGGCTCAGCTACCCTCATTAAGGCTAAGTACAGAAGTTATGGTTGCTCTGACCAAGGAAGAGCAATGGACCAAAGCATTGAAGGCGAAGGACAAGAAGCAGAGAACGATGAAGCGGCGCCCATACCCGTAATCTGCACCGAAAATCATGGAACCTGCAGGAAACGACGACATGACTGCAAGCGGCGCCTATAGTACACCTAGCCATGTCCATGGTTAGGGTTTTTGGGGATTACTGCTGGGAAAGGCCCACAGTTTTGTAAAGGTGCGACCGTCAGGGCCACCTATATATATGTGTAATTGCAAAGGGAAGAAGATTAGCTTGATTAGAGGTTGGATAAGTTAGAAATAAGTTAGATTATTTGAGAGATAGAGCGGTTAGAAGCTCATTGTAAGATGATGTTTGAGTTGCAGACAATCTAAGTTGATGTCTGAGTCATTGTAATCTCTGTAGAAGAAGAGAGTAGATCTAAGAGAAGGGCTCCTAGTTGTGTGTGTGGAGTTTCCTGGAAAGATCTAAGGCTGCAGCTGTGTGCGCAGCAGGACTGTGTAATTCCCATTTTGAGATAATATAAGATACAGTTCCAGTGAATGCGATTTCCCCGTGGAGGCGAACTACATAATTCTCATTGTTATGATGCTGTGTTGTGTGTGCATGTTTGTGTTTACTATCTGTGTTTACATGAATGTTTCGTTGTCTTTGTGAATGAGTATATAAAGCAAGTCCTTGAAGCTCCCTTAGAAGTTATATTCGCGCACTATCGAAGGAGTCGGTAGGAGCACTATTGTCGTGGCGCATAAGGAATTCGTTGTGCATTGTGGCATGAGCGCAGAAGTAATACAGCGTGTAGCGGACGTAGCGGGTAAATGCCTCGTGCGCAGGTGAGGAGGTGCTGCGCAGCTAGGCTAAGGCGAGTAAGCTCCCACGCTGTTGCGCTGTATGACCTGTGAGAGAATCAGATGCTCCGTTCCAAAGTTACTGCGGAAGGAAGGAAGAGAAGACTGTGGATTCCACACCACCCTGGTTAATTAAACCTGATTCCTTAGCCCCCCCATAGTCACTTCGGGTGAGACCTCGGGTTGCTGCGCGGCTCATTTCCGAGAGGGCCAGTGCGCCAATGGGTGTTTGTTGTTGCGCCTCCTGAAAACCAAGGTCTGTCCAAAAGAGCAGCCAACAAATGGTTCCGTTGCCTTGCGACTTGTTGCCTTGAGACTTGCTCAGCCAACAAATGGTTCTATCGTTGGCTTTAACCCTATTATTTTGAAGGCAATGCAGTGCTGGAATCCTACAGCTAAAGAAATTCAAGACTGGTTTGAATCAAAGGCTGGAGAGTTCGCTGAACGATAAAATAGAAGCTCTAGCCTTCAGACAGAAGACTGGTTGCAGAAGCATATTTATACTGACCTTCACGAAATTTTCTTCATAACATTTGCACTTGAGTTGCATGCGTGGGTAGCCAAGCTAGCAAATACTAGACCCACTATGCATGTGGATCAACCCGTCGTTTGGACGCCTGAGCTACTTAGCATTTTGAAGCGGGTAGATAATTCTGTGTCCCGCACAGTAGACTTCTAGTTGAACAGTCTGCTGGAAGGCTTCATCACCGAGTTTGCAGTAGATACAAGAAAGAGCTTCAGCGAAGCTGAGAGGAGCTTCTTCAAAGCATACAGGGGTAAGTTCTTAAATTCTCTGAACTTGTCGATTAAAATGCTTCTGTATGAAAAAGGAAAACTATACATAGCTTCCGATGAATAGCATAGACAAGTAATGTCCGCAAATTCTGATAGTGATCTTGAAGTTATTGGTTGTACTCATAGTGGAAAACGGTATAAAGTAGGCCTTGACCAAAATTCTTTTGAGTCTAGCCCAGAAGATAGTCGAGCTCCTAGAGTGAGCCATATAGAGAGATAAGGGAGTGCTCATATCCCTTATCACCCTTTTACACCGCAAAAGCCAGACGAGGCTCAGTATAACCCCGCAGTAACACCTTCTAGTAGCCCGCACGGTACTTCTAGTACCTCAGCACCACCTTTGTTTAACCATCCCGGAGGCAGTGCTACAACACCTCCACATCAACCTAGCGCAAGAAGGATGGGTGATGACATGAAACTACCGACCTTTAGGGGAACAGGGCTAGAAGACCCTGAGCAGCATTGGTTCCTATGTGAAGCCATTTGGACGATTAAGCAAATTAATGATGATGCTGTTAAGCTGGTTCAGTTAGCAACCACACTAAGAGAAAGAGCTTGAACCTGGTTCATGAAATACTTAGCAGCACAAAATAGGATGCTTGCTGATGTCAGAAATGCTATGATTAGAGAATTCAAGAAACCTAAATCAGAATCACAGTGCATAACCGAGCTCAAAGACATAAAACAGTTACCCATAGAGTCAGTATGGGACTTTGACCAGAAGTTCAAGCCTTGATAGATCAAGTAAGCTTTGAGTTTGCACCGCAGCAGCATAAGGAATGGTTCATTGCTGCGCTGCTTCCTCACATTAGACTTCCTCTTATGCAACAGAATCTCACTACACAAGAACAAGCTCTAGAGATGGCTATGAAACTAGAAGCTTCACCAACTGCTGGAACAAGCAACGATGTTGCGCAGTTGCAGAACCAGTTAGCAAACTTAACCTTGCAAGTGCATGATATTAAGAAAGGCAAGGAAGTTAAAGAAGAAATTTGGTGTCCTAAATGTAGAGCACAAGGTCATTCAAAGGACCATTGTCCCGTTTTCATAGAGTATATTGCAACTGGAGCACCTAACCCTTTGCCACAGGCTCAGAGGCCTTGGTGTGAAATCTGTAGAACTAGAGGTCACAGACCACAAGAGTGTCACTTGTTACAGAAATATGTACAAACTCCAAATAATTTATATAGCAATTTCTGTAAATCAGTAGGCCATGATGAGAACAATTGTAGAGCATATGACCTTATGATAGAAAGAAAACATGATGTTTATAGAGTACAGTCAGAGGCACAAGGACCCACAGCAGGTCCACAGTACGACCAAGCTCGTGAAGGCCGAGGAGGAAATTATAGGGGCCGCGGACACGCAGCAAGTTTTGGTCGAGGAAGAGGACAGATCACTTGTTATAACTGCGGAGCTCAAGGTCATTATGCAAGGGATTGCCAAAATCCTACCACCATCTACAGATACTGTAAATAGTATGATCATGTGATTGAAGAATTCCCTCAGTTGATGGCCAAAATGCAAGCAAAGATGCCACAGGTTAACCAAAATATTCAGCTGATTGCAGCAGAAAAAAGGGAACCAGATCCTACAGTTAATATAGTGATGCGTAGTGGAGCAACCACTGGTGCGCCAGAGTCAGGAACTGCAAAACCAGCGACGCAATGGGTGCGCCGCGCTAATATTAAACCGTCTTCGCTCGACCTGCAGAAGCAAAAAGAAGCATTCAAGCAAGCTCAAGAGTATTTCTTAGATCCGCGAGCTTCAAGTTCTGTCGTAGTTTCGCACAAAGAAATTAGACCATATGTGCTGCATCAAGAGAACTGGGTACAAGACCAGGCCACTACATCTGGAAGGCCTGATGAGGAGGATGCACTAGGCAGTGTTCATGATTTCCTGAGAAACTGCTTAAAGTTGTTGCACAATGAAAAAGCAACTATGGAACTCCAACACCTATTGGATCAGTGTCAACAATCTGCTTCGATGAATACACCGCAGCGTGCTTGTCACGTCCCCTCCCATCCTACCAGCTAGATGGAGAGGATCGTGATGCTAAACTAGGCATCTAGCCCCATACACAGTAAATAAACATTCAATTTAAAAGAAGATGAAGGACGTGGTGCTCAATCTGGGCAATTAGCCCCATATCCATTCATTAAACTTATTGACACAAGACATGTATGTGTGCAGGTTGTAGAACACAATGGAATTTAAGTAAATCTTGTTTATATCTAACATACATTCAAGCTATTCTGTAACAGCCATTAAATAGGGACCTTGGCAGAATTATAAAAGGTCATATGGAATTGCATAAACTCGTAAAAACACAGCGGAAGTTATTTATGAATTACACAATCTTCACACATGGAAAATATTCATCAAAGGAACAATTGCAAAGTTACAAACAAGAGAATACTTATCTTATGCAAAAGTAGTCCCCGAGCAACCAGCTACACTTCTGCAACGTTCCACCCAACCGTAGGCCAGTGTGCTCCTCAATCTCTCAGCACCACTGCCACCCCCCGAGCTGGGCATGATCTCCACAAGGAAAAGGGGAAAACAGGCTCTCACATAGCCAAAGGTATATCAAAATCAGCCAAGCCAATCAGCAATTGGGTTTCTCAGGCTGTTAAGAGATGGGTGCATGCATCATCAAAAGCATAAGTGTTGGGCATGAGAAAAACGCCTATACAGTGAAGTTTCCAACAGTGGGTTTCTACCAGTTCCAGAAAAACGTGGGTAGACTCAAAACGAATTTGTAACTGGGAAAATCGACTAGGAGAGCAACCCATTTCAGAAAAACACCCCAAGGACAAAAACGACCTCTCCCTCAGTCCAAAATCGCATCCCTCCTTCCCCAGCTGCTCCAAAATACCAAAACGAGTTTCTGGGCATGGAAAAACGTAGGGTTATGGCCAAAAAACGTGAGGATAAACTTCAAGGAGCTCAGACTGCGTGAGAGGAAGAATGGCCATGGGTGAAGAATGGCTTTTGGGCCAATTTCGTGGGGGTTTTCTTGCCCCACAAGCAAAAACACGATTTTCCAAGTTGATGGCTTGCCCATGCACGAAAATTGACAGCCATACCTCTCCCATCCCAAGGCATTTATTGTCTCAACCAATCTTTGGAAGAAGTAAATGATTGGGTGCATGATACAAAATGGGTAGTTGGTGGTTTATGGGTTTCCCCATTGACACATGGATTAATACCATTGGCTCAAGGGTTTGGATAATTTCCCTCCCTCTTCCTTGTAAAGATCATGCCCCCATCTCTTTTGTTGCATTGCATAGCTGGTTGTGGGTTTTCTCATTAAAATTGCATATTTACATGATATCCAATTTTACATTGTGCACTGCTAGCACAAGGACCATATGCATCTATTCTAATTGCCGATACATAAAACGATAAGTCAGTGGCGGGGCCTTGGCCTTGAGCTCCTCACCATGACTAAATGACAATATTGACATCATTTATAATGTTAATGCAATAGGGTTAAGCTGGGGACGTTACAGTGCTGTTCACCAGATTGGGAGTCACACTAGAACTGGAAAAGAGATGAGGCTCACAGCACAGATTGGAGCATTTGAAATGGATGAAGTCATTTTGGATTTAGGCTCAGAAGTTAATGTTCTCACCATGCAGACATGGGAACAGATGGGTAGTCCTCAGCTTACCAGATCTCCTATCTAGCTAAGACTTGCGAATCAACAACAAGTTTCTCCATTGGGCAGACTACCCAATGTACCTATTGATATTGAGGGAGTAAGAAGTTCTGCAGACTTTGAAGTCATCAAAATTCTGGATGATAGTAGACCTTATCCAGCACTTTGAGGCATAGACTGGGCATTTGATAATTTGGCTGTCATTAATTTGAAGAAAAGACAGATGACTTTTGAAGATGAGCAAATCAGGGTCATTGCACCGCTTGATCCCATTCAGGGACCACGGTATATTGAACCCATTCGAGCAGAAGAAGAAGCGCACCATATGGAAAGTTTGTACCAAATGACTGCTAGTCATAATGATTATGTCAATCCCACCGCAAACGGCCATATTAGCTGGCGATGCGATAGCTCGTGCACATCAGACGCAGAAGCAGGATTGGAAAACTGGCAGAATCACTTACATGAAGTTTCTGCAAGGCGTTGCGCCATGATGACTAAATCCATTCGATGGATTGGCACAGAATTGAATAACACTCCAATCTTTGATGGTTTAACTGAAGTAAGTGAATTCATACATACCTATGAACAACAAATCCTAGAAGAAAAGCGCATACAAGCATTGGATATAGCACTGCGCGCTACACCCGCAAGATGGTGGGGTGCGCATAAAGAGAATATTCACACATGGCAAGACTGTCGCAGATTGATAATGTGCAGATTTCAGGAAACTACAGCAGAAGTATCGCGCAAATATGATGGACAGAGTGACCCCAGGTCACACTTTGAAGCATGTATTCAGCAATGGTCAGATATTCCATAGGATGAGTGGGTTCACCTATTCATCCACACGTTGGATACAGTTCCAAGGAACTGGTACACTGAAACAGAATTGCGTAGAGGCACTATCACTTGGCCTCTTATGATGGAAAGCTTTCAACTTACTTTCAGCTTTGAGTCAGAACATCCAAGCATTGATCAGGCTTTAAAATGTATTAAAAAGAAGATATTTGAACCATGTCCGTTACCAAAATATTCTCAACCAGATTGGGCTGTCCAGATGGAACATGCCCTCGAATGCTATAATTTCACCGTTGGTGAAGAGGATGATGATCCTCGCAACATCAATATTCCAGAATCAGAAGGGATGCGCAAGGTCGAAGGCCCTGAGCTTGATATCCCTGCCATTACAGAACACATCAAGCTCAAGAAGATTAACATTGGTACAGAAGCCGAACCCAAGTTTGCTTCTATAGGAGATTATTGGGATGATGAAACTGTTGGCCAGATTGCAGATTTACTACGTGACTACCAGGATATTTTTCCTACCAAGTTTACAGAAATGAAAGGCATTCTAGGAGACTTAGGAGTTATGCGCATACCTTTGAAAGCAGACGCCAAGCCAGTAAAACAGCGATCGTACAAGTTGAACCCGCGATATAAAGAAAAGGTTAGAGAAGAAATTGATAAGATGCTCGCAGCAGGTATTATTGAGCCAGTCGAGGAAAGTGATTGGATTAGTCCTATGGTGGTACAAGACAAAAAGGAAAAAGGTGAAATAAGAATTTGCATGGACTTACGCAAGCTGAACGACGCCTCAGCGCATGATCCATTTCCTACGCCCTTTACAGACGAAGTGCTTGATAATGTTGGAGGACAAGAGGCTTACTCCTTCACTGATGGCTTTTCGGGATACCATTAGATCAGAATCCATCCAGAAGACCACCATAAGACCACTTTTGCGACTGAATGGGGCTCATTCCAGTATACAGTAATTCCCTTTGGTCTGAAAAATGCACCTGCTATCTTCTCTAGAGTCGTTGTTGCTGTTTTTAAAGAATTCATTCATAAGTTTCTAGAAGTCTATTTTGATGACTAGACTGTGTTTGGTTTACTAAAGAAGCATATAGGGAATCTACGGATGATGTTAGAAAAATGTAGACAGTATCAGATTTCCCTTAACTTGAAAAAATGTATCTTCTGTGCTCCTTTTGGTATTCTCTTGGGTCATATTGTATGCAGACAAGGACTCCTGATGGACCTTGCGAAGGTTGCCATCATTGCTAACTTACCTGCGCCCAACTCAGTTAAACAATTGCGCACTACATTGGGACATACAGGGTACTACAGGAAATTTATCAAGGGTTATGCAAAGATAACTGCGCCTATGGAAAGATTGCTGAAAAAGGATTCAAAGTTCCAATGGACAGAAGAATGCCAACAGAGCTTGGACATACTTAAAGAAAAGATGATCACAGCGCCTATTCTAGTTTTCCCAGACTGGAGAAAACCCTTTCATGTTCATGTCGATGCTTCTTCCGTAGCATTGGGGGTTGTGCTTACACAATTGGGAGAAGGAGGTATCGACCACCCCATTGCTTACTCTAGCAGAAATTTGTCCACAGCTGAGAAGAACTATACCACTACAGAAAGAGAAGGACTAGCTATGGTGTATGCCTTACAGAAGTTCAGACACTATCTATTGGGCGCTCATTTTAAAATGTATACTGACCATTCTGCTTTGAAGTACTTGGTCAATAAGCCAGTGTTAGGGGGAAGGATTTGTAGATGGCTACTGCTCTTCCAGGAGTATGATTTTGAGGTTATTGTGAAGCCAGATAGATTGAATGCAGGACCTGACCATTTATCTAGGATAGAGTCAGGGGAGGAACCTACCAATTTGGAGGACAATCTGCCTGATGCACAGCTCTTTTCTATTTAAGCAGCAGATGAATATTATTCCGATATTCTTGAGTTTCTCACTACAGGGAAAGCGCCAGTTGAGTTTACAATCCAGCAGAAGAAACAACCTGTTGTCAAAGCCGCAGACTTCACTTTGATAGCAGGCCATCTCTATAAGTTGGGCCCTGATGAAGTCTTGCGCAGATGTATCTTACCACATGAGAAGAACTCCATCATCACAGAAGCGCACTCAAGAACCGCAGGAGGCCATTTCACAGGAAAGCCGACTGCGCAGAAGATCTTAGCCGCAGGTCTTTGGTGGCCAACATTGCACAAGGATACTACGGAATTCTGCAAATGTTACGATGTGTGCTAGCAAACAGGAAAACCTTCAAGAAGAGATGAAATGCCACTAAGACCCCAGATAACATTGCATGCTTTTGATAAGTGGGCCATTGATTTTGTAGGACCTATCAACCCACCAGGAAAGAGAACCGGCGCAAGATACATCATCACAGCTACTGAATACCTCACCAGATGGGCTGAGGCGAAGCCAGTTAAGAACTGCGACGTTGCCACTACCGCACAGTTCATTTTTTAGAACATTATCACTAGATTTGGATGTCCACTTATTCTAATGAGTGATTAGGGCACACATTTCCTGAATGAGACTATAAAGGCCCTTACTGAAGAATTCCACATTAGTCACCATAAGAGTACACCCTACCACCCTCAAGCTAATGGTACGGTGGAGGCATTCAATAAGATTCTCGAGCATGCCCTAACCAAGATCTGTAATCAACAAAGAGATGATTGGGACCTTAGATTCACAGCTGTGTTATGGGCTTACAGAACCACATGCAAGAAACTAACAAGTCACACACCTTTCAGTTTGGTGTATGGACAAGAAGCAGTTATGCCCATGGAATACATTGTTCCCAGTCTCAGAATTGTGCAAATTACAGAACTGGCAGATACTAATAATATGAGTGAAAGACTCTCACAATTGCTTGCCTTAGAAGAAGACAGACTTTTAGCCGGATTCCATCAACAAGTGCAGAAGGCAAGACAGAAAGCTTGGCATGACAGGCATATTAAGAATAAAGTTTTTCAAGAAGGAGACTTGGTACTCCTCTATGATATTAAATTCATCAAGTTTCCAGGCAAGTTTCGGGTACATTGGTTAGGCCCTTTTCAAGTGATGAAGATAACAGAAGGAGGAGCAGTTCAGCTTGCGAAGCTTAATGGAGAATTGCTGCCCACAATGATCAACGGGAGTTAGCTTAAGCTTTATCGCGACAACCACTTCGCCCTGTCGACTTAATTAGATGCTAAAGAAGTCCAGATGTCCAGTGTAGTTGAAAGAGGCATCGCATTATCACAGTCTACACGGAAATCGCGAGACACTCAGTCTCCGGTTTCCCGCGCAGTTCCTTGAAACATCTGCGCATGTCAATAAAGTTTGTCTTGAGCGACCCTATTTGCGCTCTTGCAAAGTTTTTCCCCGGGTTGTCAAACCGTCGCTCTTGTGGAGTCCCCTGTTGTCAATTTTCCGCTTGAGGAGTTCTCCTCACCGTGGAGCCCTCCATGTGCATAGTTACCTATGCTGAAGTAACCCGCCGAAAATTTGAAATACGGTAGCTCTATAATCGCGTCTGAATATTAATGAAGCATAAGATCGCCATTTAATTATAGTTGCTCTAACAGATCCGGCTTGATCTCCCTAAGATTCGCATTTAAGGAATGAGCCGAAAGCTTCAGCTTCTCCTGGAAGGCTATCAGAGCCCGTCCATCACAATTAATGCACCGCAGAGGCGCGGGGGTAGGGGGGTTGTCAACTCATGCATAGGCGCCTACGGCTATTAGCCCGCACTTGTATGTCTTCAGGTTACTTTTCTCAAGTTGCATAGTGTCTTGTTTGAGAATCTAAGTTATTGTTTTCAGAACCCTGTTGTGCAGACTGCTTCCTTTGTTTTCAGTGTTCGTATCCTACGCTGTTCCGCCATTTGTCTATTCAAGTGTTTGTTGTGTATACCGGTTCACGATGGAGAACCTATCAACTGAAGAAATTGTTCGTCAATTCAAGCGCAGAGGCTTAGACTTTGGCATGGCTACCCCAGTGACGACCTCGGCTTACACGCATCCTGGTTGGACTGATCCCAGACAATCTCCGGGCACAAGGGCGTCTCAGCAGCAGCAGCCAGACGAACCCATTCCAGCGCCCTTGGCCACCATGGTTAATTACATTCCTCCACGTCCAGATGATGCACCCAAGGTGCATATCCCGAAGAATGCAAAGTATCCGATTTCGCTGCCTCCAATGGCGGAAATCGTGCGACAAGAAGGGTCCCTACTTGGACACCTTCCACTAGTTAAGTTTTATGATTTCAACTTGGGCGACTACAGAACATATCCTCAGTTTGCACCAGATCGCTATCTGACGGTAGTCCATAATCCCGCTAGGAAGGTTGATGAATTCGTCCCGAAGGAATTTGCCACAAATCTTGAGCGGCCTGGACTGTTGAACCTGTTGAAGCTACCACACTTCGGGCGTAGCAATGAAGTCAATGCAGTTGTTAAGGCCCTGCTATCCTGCGTTCATGGTGGTTATCTTTGGCTGGGGAGGCCAATCAATTTGAATGTGGACTTGATTAATCGTATTACCGGCCTATCTAAGGTTGGTAAGGACCCTAATGTTCATTTTGTTGGAAAAGATAAGGATAGAAAGTTGGTTGCACAGCTGGTGCAGAAATATAAACTAACGAGAGGAGGTCAGGCTTATGACCTCACTATAGTTGAAGATGAAGCACTTAGATTCACAGGCAGTCTGCTTGCAGGCAGACTTCTAATGAAGTGCAGACCTAAAGAAGTCACTGGAGCTATTGTAGAGCTCTCAATCGCAGCTGCAGAGGGAGAGCAGTATAACTGGTCTCTCTTCCTCCTAAATTCTTTCTTGGAAGACTGCTGAAACGTTCAGGACACCGCCGGTCAGTTGTTCCATTTTTATTGGCTTTTGATTCTATGCGCCTTTGTTGGGTGGAAGGAGCCCCCCAACACTCAGTTCCTTCCGCGTTGCGTAGGAGAGGTTGCAGGGATGTGCTATGTAAACCTCTAGGATTCTAGTAATCCCGCGAAGCGCAAGATGAACCATGCCATGTTCTGTGAATATTACCATCTCCTCAAAGATACCATTTAGTAAATGCCAAGGCTGAGTGAGGAGACAGCACAAATCTATGGAACAAAGTTGGTCCTTTCTGCCAACTTACATGAAATTTACCTCCGCCCTTGTGGAATTCAGGAAGAATGGGCCGTAGGCCTTTACCGTATGACTACTGAGGATGTCGAAGAAACTGTGAAGTCTTGGTCAGATGAATGGAGGCAGGCCACTGAAGTCGCATCCGCAATGCCACCCCCTTCTGTGCAAGAGAAAGATAAAGGAAAGGAAAAGGCCACATAGACGACTGATGAAGGTTCGCCAGGACCACCCCCAAAGAAACAGAAGCTGTCACACCCCGCAGAAGCGACAGGAGATCCGTCTGAGACCCTTGCCGTGGGGTTTGACCTTACTTAAAGGAGCAATTTTGTGAGCTGCGGACTTCGCACGCTCACATCAGAAGTGCTCTGGACCTGCAGTTCATGGAGTTAAAAGGTCTCGCAGGAAGAATTGCACAGACCCATGCGCCAGCATCCAGTTCGCAGGCGCCACAGGCATCTACAAGCACCGAGCGGGTTGAAGTACTTGCAGAGAGGCATACTGTCGTTCACATCCCACCTACAAGCATGACACTTCCGGATCCTTTAGCCGCACTGCAGGTAAGCGCAGTTGGCCCCGTTGAAATAAATTTGTCTTTGATTCCGATAGAAACCTTGCAGTTAGTGCAAGAGAAGGTCTCTATTGAACTAAGAGCTAGAGATCTCTCCACATTCCATGCAAACCAAAGGTTGCAATCGCAGGAAATAGAGTTGAAGGCAGGCTACAAGAACATCTCTGAGCAGCTTGCACTTTACCAGGCACAAGACACTGGGATAAGAAACATAGTTGATGAAATCACCCAAGAGGTACCGGCTTGTCAGATTCAACCAGACCTTCCTCTAGTTGAGAAAGTCCAAATTATTGGCGGAAGGGTGAAAGCCCTAGAGCAGGAAATAGTTGCTATGGCTGAGGACCATAGAACGCAGATCGCTGAGTTGGAAGCTCGTGTCGCAACATATCCTACAGATGATAGGCAGGAACAATTTGAAGCACTGCGCAGAGCTTCCACACAAATAAAGTGCAGAGCAGATGAAGTCGAGAACCTGATGACGCAAGCTATGGAAGCTTGGGCCAAGCTTGAGAAGCTCCCTTTCAAAGTCGGCCTTTTGGAATAGGTCGAAGCAGCAGAACAGTCCCTAACTGTTCTAAGTGAAGAAGCTAAGTCCTTAGAAGGCTTAGCAAAAATGAGGAAAATGAGCGAAGTACGCAGAGTACAACAACAACTGCACAAGCTCAGAAATGAAGATGCTAATCTCACCAACAGCATTCAGCCATTTATGGATGAGTATGTTGAACTTGCTACCCAAGCTGAGGCAAAGATCAAAGAATTTATTGAATCTCAACAGTTGGTTGATGGCATAACTGAAGAAGAAGCCACTGCAGAAATGGTGCAGATAGCTGCGGAGTGCGTCGATGAAATGGACACCACTATTGTGTAGTGGAAGCAAGCATTTTCTGCGACCAAAGTAAAGGCAGATGCGCAAGTAAAGCGACCACATGCTAGTGCGAGTGGCTCGGGGACGAGCCACAAGTAAGTGTTAGGGGCCTATTGGAGCATAGGCCGCAGCTATAGTAAGGCTGCGAATTTGGGGAAAAAGCACTAAGTGTTGAGGGGAAAGTGCTAATTTTGAGTAAGCACCAATTTTGGGCAGAAGTGAACGGTGCATAGTACGGCGCTAGATGGACGAGCTCAGCGCAGATTACAGACCAGAAATCGCAGAGCTCGCGCGCACACGTCAAAGGAGAGTGAATGTGGCTGAGTAGAAAGCTCATCTACCACAATAAATGAAGCGACGGAATAGAGGGCTCAGCTACCCTCATTAAGGCTAAGTACAGAAGTTATGGTTTCTCTAACCAAGGAAGAGCAATGGACCAAAGCATTGAAGGCGAAGGACAAGAAGCAGAGAACGATGAAGCGGCGCCCATACCCGCAATCTACACCGAAAATCACGGAACCTGCAGGAAACGGCGACATGACTGCAAGCAGCGCCTACAGTACACCTAGCCATGTCCATGGTTAGGGTTTTTGGGGATTACTGCTTGGAAAGGCCCACAGTTTTGTAAAGGTGCGACCCTCGGGGCCACCTATATATATGTGTAATTGCAAAGGGAAGAAGGTTAGCTTGATTAGAGGTTGGATAAGTTAGAAATAAGTTAGATTATTTGAGAGATAGAGCAGTTAGAAGCTCATTATAAGATGATGTTTGAGTTGCAGACAATCTAAGTTGATGTCTGAGTCATTGTAATCTCTGTAGAAGAAGAGAGTAGATCTAAGAGAAGGGCTCCCAGCTATGTGCGTGGAGTTTCCTGGAAAGATCTAAGGTTGCAGCTGTGTGCGCAGCAGGACTGTGTAATTCCCATTTTGAGATAATATAAGATACAGTTCCAGTGAATGCGATTTCCCCGTGGAGGCGAACTACATAATTCTCATTGTTATGACGCTGTGTTGTGTGTGCATGTTTGTGTTTACTATCTGTGTTTACATGAATGTTTCGTTGTCTTTGTGAATGAGTATATAAAGCAAGTCCTTGAAGCTCCCTTAGAATTTATATTCGCGCACTATCGAAGGAGTCAGTAGGAGCACTATTGTCGTGGCGCATAAGGAGTTCGTTGTGCGCTGTGGCGTGAGCACAGAAGTAATACAGCATGTAGCGGATGTAGCGGGTAAACGCCTTGTGCGCAGGTGCGGAGGTGCCGTGCAGCTAGGCTAAGGCGAGTAAGCTCCTGCGTTGTTGCACTGTATGACCTATGAGAGAATCAGACGCTCCATTCTGAAGTTACTGTGGAAGGAAGGAAGAGAAGACTGTGGATTCCACACTGCCCTGGTTAAGGAAACCTGATTCCTTAGCCCCCCCATAGCCACTTCGGGTGAGACCTCGGGCTGCTGCGCGGCTCGTTGCCAAGAGGGCCAGTGCGCCAATGGGTGTTTCTTGTTGCGCCTCCTGAAAACCTGGGTCTGTCCGAAAGAGCAGCCAACAGGAACTTAGAGGGAATGGTTTCTAGTAGTATGTAATTCATTTTCTATCTACCGGGTTTACTATGTAACGTTTGAATAACTAGCATGATTTTTCTTCCTACTCCATTAACTTTGATTCTTCTATTTAAGGGTGCTAGCTCAATGGAAGAGCACTTGCCTAAAAGGAAAGAGGTTGGTGATTCGATTCCTTTGTGCCCTATATACCAAAATACATGACTAATTAAATTAACGGTTAACAACAATCAATGACTAAATAAATAGCCAGTTAACAACGATCAATGACTACAAAAATGACTAGTTAACTACAGTTAATGACTATCTGAATGACTAGTTAACCACAATCAATTACTAAATAGATGACCAATTAACAACAATAAATGACTACTACAAATGATGAATTTGTGACTAAAAAAATGACTAAAATTCGCATATAAACGATTATTAGTAGCTAACTTCCACTATCTGATAGCTCAACTAACTTAGTCGTATTTATTTTAGTCATTAATAGTTGCCTTATTGAGTCGTATATTTGGTCATTGATTTAGTCATTAATTGCCACAATTAATGACTAAATCAATGACCAAATATACGACTCAATAAGGCAACTATTAATGACTAAAATAAATACGACTAAGTTAGTCGAGCTATCAGATAGTGGAAATTAGATATTATTAGTCACTGACTAAAAAATAGTTGTTTATATGTGAATTTTAGTCACTAATTTCTCATTTTGTACTAGTGCTGGTAGAAGGGTAAAGGCACATAGAAGAGGTTATGGACAGAGTTTCAGTTGGAAAAATGACAGGTTTACAGTGCTCAGATGTGGTGGGGGCATCACACCACTGGATAGATCTCTCCCATATCTTTCCAATGGTACCGTCCTTGTCCAATTTGGACCAATGATGAAGGATATATCACCCTCAGAAGTTGGTAGGTGCAGAGGTCTGTGGTCCCAACCTTTTCACATCCACAATGCGGATTGCGGATTATGGAGGTAGGGGACCAACCTTTGGATTGGCGTGGTTAGCCTTCCACCTTCCCACATCCACAAAGCAGATTGCAGATTGCGGAGGTCAAAAGGGAAAATTCTGCAGAGACGACGTATCAGATTTCCGGCTTTCCACATTCGCAAAGAGGAATGCAGACTGTGGATGTCGGGAGGTCAATTTCTAGTGGGTTGGCAAGTTGAATTTCCGCCATTCCGCATCTGCAAAGTGGATTGCGGATTGCAGGAGGTGATTTTTTCCGGGACGACGAAATGAGGTTTCCGCTTTTCGACATCCGCAACGCGGGTTGTAGATTGCAGAATTGCGGAGGAGTAAAATCTTCGAGATGACAAATGGTGGACTCCGAATTTTGAGTTCCGCATGCAGATTGCAGAACTGCAGAAATCAAATGGGTAATTTCGAGGTCATGAATTGGCTTCCAGCTTCTGACTTTTGCATTGCGAGTTGCGCAAGTTGGGAGCGCAATTTCTTCGGAAAGGTGAAATTGGCAATCTGATTTTCAGGGTCCGCATGCGGATTGCAGATTGTGAATGGTGGATTGCGGATCGATAGCCATTGCGGTTGTGTGTAAATTGAAGATTTATTTGTAAAAAAAAAGTACAGAGGGGTCTCCCATCGCCTCTGAAGGCCACCAGGGGGTTTGGGGACGTGACATGTGGATTTTCAAAATTTGAATAGAGCATTAGACAAAGACAATTATCTTGTTCCACCTATGGAACAAATTTTACAACTTGTATCAGGCTCATAAATGTTCTCCTTACTAGACGGATTTTCAGGATATAATCAGGTATTAGTGGCTGAAAAGGATCATCTAAAGACAACCTTTCACACAAAATGGGGAACATTCGCTAACATAAGAATGTCATTTGGCCTCATGAATGTTGGAGTTACATTCCACAGAGCCATGGATATTGCATTTCGAGGATTAATAGACCATGGTGTTGTTGCTTATTTAGATGATGTTACAGTCTTCTCCAAGAAAAGGGAGGACCATGCTTTTCATTTGAAACAGATTTTTGAACGCTGCAGAAAGTATGGTATATCTCTCAACCCAAAGAAAAACATATTTGTTGTTTTAGAAGGGAAGTTGTTGCGACACGTCATCTCAAAGAAGGGAATCTCGATTGACCTAGAAAGGATACAAACTATACTCCATATTCCCATGCCCCATAATAAGAAGGAAATGCAATCGTTTATGGGAAAGATAAATTTTTCCGAAGGTCTGTACCAAACTTTGCACAAATTGTAAAACCTTTGCAACAAATGGTGAAATAGGACGTACAATTCAAATGGACTGAGATAGAAAATCATGCTTTTAAGGATATTAAAGCTGCTATTGCACATGCACAATCATTAAGTTGTCCAAATTTTTAAAAGGATTTCATTATTTATACTTTTGCATCTGATCATTCCCTTGTAGCAATGCTCACTCAAAAAGGAGAGCAAGGGGATGAATATCCAATATCTTTTATGAGCATTGGGTTACAAGGGGCTGAACTTAATTACCCTGATGCAGAAAAACAAGCTTATGTTGTGTTCAAAGCCGTAAAGCAGTTCAGACCCTACATTCTCAAGAACAGACCCAAAGCCGTAGTACCTCATCCAGTTGTTAGATCTTTATTTGTGCAAAAAGAATTGGGCGAGAGGCATGGATATTGGGTTACTGTGTTACAAGAATATGACCTAGAGTTCAAACTCGCGAATATTGTCGAAGGTCAAGGATTATGCATGTTACTCACTGAAAATTCAACCAAAGAAATGGATAGATGGAACAATGAATCTAAAATGAATTTGTTAGAAGTGTGTTCCATTCACACCACCCCTGATTCATGGTACATAGTGTTTATCAGACAATCCACTCAAGCGGACGCAAGCAGGAGCTCCCTATCTCAATGCGATTCTAGAACAAATAGAACAGGCTACAAATGCATTTCCTAGATCTACTTAAGGATCGAGTACTAGATGTCTTACCTTTCACTTCTCTATCCTTTCTCCTGAATGCTGCTCTGCGTCTTACGGTCGTCAGATCCAAGCTGCAAGACCTGTCAAGACAAGGAACAAGAGAAACAAGTAAAGGGCATCTATACAATAAGAGATCTAAGTGAACAGTTAAGCAGGTAAACTACTCAATATCATTACACACATGAACAATATTGGTGGAAAGCATTTGTATTACTGTAAAAAATAGGGAAGTACATAGCAGACATATAGACCTACAACCGAGGCTTAACGTTGCAGCCCTTCTCCAACAAAGCCATTTGCCATTTCCTCCTAAGGAAGCTTGAGTCTCTCAAGGATGAGTAGAAATTTCTCAAGAGTGATTTCACTAGCATGTAGACACCATAGACTTCCTCTCTTTGGAGAGGAGTAGAGCTTCTCTTATATAGGACTAAGTGGATAGGGTATGGATATGATAGGTTGAGATATGGTAGGAGACAGATAGGGGATCCTCCCAAGGTGTCAGGAATCGAGTACCAACTCCCCTAGAGGTCAGGGATAAGGCCCCAAGTCAACAAGTTTCGAGAAGAACCTCGAAGAAGCTGTTTTTGCCCATTAACTGACTTCGTCGCACCCTGCAATGAAACAACCTGTGACGACCTCTCAAAACCTGGTACAACTGGGTACAAATCCTCCCAGGTTAATTACTCATTCAAGACATCTTTAGGGGTGTATACACTAAATCTCATGATGGGTATATTTTGGGTGTAACAGAATGCCCCCCAAAGCATGAAGCTGTTGAAGATAGACAGATGAAGTGCTTTGATACAAGAAATGGCAATAAACTTGTCAGATGAAGGACACTGTTGTAGTACAACTAAATCTGAACTGACAATCTCATATGAAGTACAACATGGCTTCCAACCAATACAACGCAGATCCATGGTAGTAATGACCGACTGAACACAATCATGGCTACTAGACACAAGCGTAGATCCATGATGAGACGATAACATAGCCACGACCAATACAAATGTGGATCCATGTGATATAACTCAATACAAACTCCATCGCAACCTGGGTAAAACATGACTCCCCAGGGTCTTCAAGCTGAACCCGCAATGATACGAATCTATCCATGTGATTACAAATGTCTTGGCATTGAACATGGTAGAAACCACTTGATTACCGACCATTGATGTAAACCGTTAACAAGTGCGAGCGAGATCACCATTGATGTCAATGATTCCCAAGGTATCACTGTACATATCATTGAGCGTGAATAAATGAGTTGAAGTTGAACGCAAGACGAAATCTTTCAATCAAGAGTCAATGATGTAAAGTCATGTTGTTGGCTGCTTTTCTGGGCAGACCCGGGTTTTAATGAAGCGCAGCAACAAAACCCCTTGGCGCACTGGCCCTTTCGGCAACGAGCTGCGCAGCAGCTCGAGGTCTCACCCGAAGTGGCTATGGGGGGGTTAAGGAATCAGGTTTCCTTAACCGTGGTGACGCGGAGATTGTTCTGTATCTCTTCTTCTTCCTTTAATATCGGCGGTCGGACCTTCCCGCAGGCCGCTCGGCGCAGCTGCGTGGATTCCTTCCTTGGCAGGTCTACTGCGCAGTTTCTCCTCTCTAACGCAGCAGGCAACTATCCCTTGGGTCGACGCGCTAGACACTTCCTCGCCCTTCACATTCAGCACAGTAACGCAGTCTGCCCTCGCCGCAGCGACCGTGCGTTACTACTTCTTTAGTACTTAAGACACTTATAGTTATCAAGGGATCTTTCCAACTCGCTCAAACAGTCACAAAGATAAGACAGAAGTCTTGCATACACAAATAATGAACTCTAAATAGTGATCATTCACGCAAACATAATACAAGAAGATATAAGTGAAGCTCATCTCCTCGAGGAAAACCACGTCCCCGGGAGCGTTATATTAACCCGAAAATGATAGAGTTATACAATATGCTGCGCACACAGCTGCAGCCTTAGATCTTACAGGAAACTCCACGCACACAGCTGGGAGCCCTTCTCTTAGTCAAGTCTCCTCTCTATGGAGATTACAAAGGCACAGACGTCGACTCAGACTGTCTGGCAACTCAGGGGTTAGCTCCTCGGCTATCCGATTTCCTCTCTAGTTCTACGCACTGGGTAGAAAATACAGTGAAGGATAATCAACACATGATCTATCCTTTAGACTGGCTCTCTAACAGTCTAGTATCTAACTCTCTAATTCTCCAAAGGGAAGGAACTGAAGGAAAAACCCTCTACCCATTACAATGATTCATATATATATAGGTGGCCATGACGGTCACACCTTTACAAAACTGTGGGCCTTTCCCAACAGTGATTCCCAAAAACCCTAACCACTCACATGGCTAGGTGTACTGTAGGCGCCGCTTGCAGTCACGTCGCCGCTTCCTGCAGGCTCCATGAATTCCGACGCAGATTGTGGGTATGGGCGATCGTCCTTCGCCTTCAATGCTCTGGTCCGTTGCTCCTCCTTGATCCGAGCAACCATAACTTCTATACTAAGCCTTTAAATGAGGGTAGCTGAGCCCTCTACTCCATCGCCTTATTTATTATGGTAGCTGAGCCACCTTCATTCTTCGATGACGTGCGCGCGAGCTCCGCAATTTCCGGTCCGTGATCTGCGCTGAGATCATCCATCTGGCACCGTACTGCGCACCGTCTCCTTCTTACCCAAACTTAGTGCTTGTCCCAAAATTAGCACTTTCCTTCCATACTCGTACTTTTTCCCAAAATTCGCAGCTTTTACTATAGCTGCGACCTTGGCCCCAACAGGCCCCCAACACTCACTTGTGGCTCGCCCTCGAGCCACTCGCACTAGCGCGTGGTCGTTGGATTTGCGCATCTACGTTTGCTTGAATCTCCGCGAATGTTTTCTGCCATTTCGCAATAGCGGAGTCCAATTCCTCGATACACTCATCAGCTGTTTGCACTGTTTCTGCGGTCGTTTCATCTTTAGTGAGTGTATCAATGAGCTCCTGAGACTCGGTAATCTCTTTGATTTTTGTCTCAACCTGGCCAACGATTTCAGCATACTCATCCATGAATGGCTGAATGCTGTTGGTGAGCTTCTCATCTTCAGTTCTGAGCTTGTGCAGTTGCTGCTGCATTTTGCGCACTTCGCCCATTTTCTTCATCTTTGGCAAGCCTGTTAAGGACTTAGCTTCTTCATTCAGAACAGTGAGAGACTGTTCTGCAGCTTGCACCTGTTCTGATAGTCCCACTTTAAAAGGGAGGTTCACAAGCTCTGACCAAGCTTCCATAGCCTGGTCCATCAAGTTCTTGGCTTCCTGTACTCGATCTTTCATTCTTGTGGAAGCTCTGCTCAATGCTTCAAATTGTACCTGCGCATCATCCGTAAGATGCGCAGCAACGCGAGCTTCTAGCTCAGCAATCTGGGTTCTATGGTCCTCAGCCATAGCAACTTTTTCTTGTTCCAGGGTTTTCACCCTTTCGCCAATAATTTGAACTTTTGCAACCAGAGGGAGGTCTGGTTGAATCTCGCAAGCCGGCAATTCCTGGGCAATCTCTTCTATTGCGTTTCTGATGCCGGTGTCTTGCGCCTCATAGAGTGCAAGCTTCGCAGAGATATTCTTATGACTTTCCTTCAGCTCTATCTCCTGCGATTGCAGTCGTTGGTTTGCCTGGAAAGTAGAGAGCTCTCTAGCTCTCAACTCAAGAGAAACTTTCTCCTGTACAAGCTGTAGGGTTTCTATAGGAATCATAGACAAATTAATTTCTACAGGTCCAACTGTGCTTACCTGTAGTTCAGCTAGAGGATCTGGAAGTGTCATGCTGGTAGGCGGAATATGCACGACAGTGTGCCTTTCTGTGAGTTCTTCAACTCGTTCATCAGTTGGATTTTCTTGTGGCGCCTGCGAAGTAGATGCTGGCGCATGGGTCTGCGCAATCCTTCCTGCGAGACCTTTTAGTTCTACAAATTGTAAGTCTAGAGCACTTCGGATGTGAGCATGCATGTTCCTCATCTCACGAAATTGCTCTTTCAAGTATTTGTCGACCTCCGAGGGAATGGCCTCAGTGGGATGCGACACTTTCTGCTTCTTTGTGGCTGGTTCTGTTGAGCCTTCATCGCTTCTGTGCTCAGGGGCTTCCTTGCCCTTATCCTTTTCTTGCGCAGCGGCGGGTGGCATCGCAGGTGCGATGTCAGCTGCTGCTCTCCATTCGTCCGACCACGACTTAATGGTTTCTTCAACATCTTCTGTGGTCATCCTGTAAAGACCTAGCGCCCAGTCACCTGGAATGTCGCAAGGCCGAAGGTAGAGCTGATGGATGTCGGCAGTAAAAGCCAACTTGCCTTCATACAATGTGGCTGTCTCCTCAGTCAGCCTTGGCATATCTTGTATGGTATCTCGGAGGAGGTAGTAGTACTCACAAAAGACAGCGCGATTCATCTTGCGCTTCGCGGGATTAGGGGAATCCCAGAGGTTGATGTAGCGCATGTCGGCAACCTCTCCTGCGCGGCGTGGACGGAACTGAGTATTCGGGGGCTCCTTCCACCCGACGAGAGCGCATAGAATTAGAAGCCACGAAAAATGGAATGATTGGCCTGCATTGTCCTGCACATTCAGGCAATCAGCCAAAAAAGAATTCAGCAGGAAGAGAGACCAGTTGTACTGTTCGCCCTCCGCAGCTGCGATAGCGAGCTCTACGACAGCTCCAGTAACTTCTTTTGGTCGGCACTTGGTGAGAAGTCTGCCTGCAAGCAGACTTCCTGTAAAGCGAAGTGCCTCATCTTCTACGGTCGTGAGGTCATAAGCCCGACCTCCTCTTGTCAAGTTATATTTCTGGACCAGCTTTGCAGCTAATTTTCGGTCCTTCTCCTTTCCCACAAAATGGATGTTGGGATCCTTACCAACCTTAGATAGACCGGTGATACGGTGTATCAAATCAACATTTAGATCAATTGGCCTCCCGAGCCAAAGGTAACCTCCATGAACGCAGGATAGCAGTGTTTTAACGACTGCGTTCACTTCATTGCTACGCCCAAAGTGCGGTAGCTTCAACAAATTCAAGAGTCCAGGGCGCTCAAGATTTGCTGCAAATCCCTTCGGGATAAACTCATCAACTTTTCTGGTGGGATTATGGACGATATCCAGATATCGGTCCAACTGAAACTGAGGATATGTCTTATAGTCTCCAAGGTTAAAATCAGAGAATTTAACCAATGGAATGTTTCCCAATAGTTGGCCTTCTACCCGCACACTAGCCGGTAGTGGCGGTAGCGGAATTGGATATTTTGCATTCTTCGGAATCTGTACATCCGGCGCATCATCCGGACGCGGCGGAATGTAGTTCACCATAGACGCGAGCGGCTCTGGAACAGGTTCCTCCGGCTGCTGCTGAGATGCTCTTGTGCCTGGAGATGTTCTGGGATCAGTAGCACCGGGGTGTACGTAGGTCGAAGCCGTCACCGGAGTGGCCATGCCGAAATCTAAGCCTCGGCGCAGAAATTGACGAACAACTTCTTCAGTTGATAAGTTCTCCGTTGTGAACCAATGTAAATAACAAAACTCTGGACAGCAAATGACGGAACTGCGTAGGGTATAGACTCTGAAAACAAGGGGAAATACTCTGCACACTCGGCTCTGAAAACAATACTTTGGGTTTTCAAACACAACTATGCAACTCGAGACAGTAACCCGAAATTGATACAAGTGTGAGGTATTTATAGCCAGCGGGGTTAGTAAATGCGACCAAGTGGGGTAACGTAGCTATAGGCGGCTACAGATGAGTTGACAACACGCTATCCTCCTTGCCGTAGCGGTGCATTTAGTGTGATTGACGTGGTCTGACAGCCTTCCGGGAGAAGCTAATGCTTTCGGCGCCTGGGTTAAATGCAAATCTTTCGGAGATTAAGCCGAATCCGTCAGAACGGGTAGAATTAAATAGCGGCCTTATCCTTCATTTATTCAAACGCGGCTACATAACTGCGGTAATTCAAAATTTCCGGCGGGTCATTTCAACTTAGGAAACTGTGCCTCTATGGGTCCACAACAAAAACTCTTTTCAGCGGCAAATTATGAAAGGGGACTTCGCAAGAGCGATAGTCCAATGGTCCACAAAGCAAAACTTCGCCAGAGCGGACCGCTAAGCTTTGTTCAAGCAATTTTTATTCAGGATGCGCGGATATTTCAAGGAACTGCGCAGGAAGCTGGAAACTGAGGGTGTGTCGCAGCTTCCGTGTAGACTAAATGCGATGTCTCTTTCAACTACACTGGGCATCTGCATTCTTGAGTAATATATTATGTCGACAGGGCGGAGTGGCCGTCGCAATAAAGCTTAAGCCGACTCCCGTTTATCATTGTAGGTAGTAGTTCTCCATTCAGCTTTGCAAGCTGAACTGCGCCTCCGTCTGTTATTTTTATTATCTGAAAAGGACCTAACCAATGCACACGAAACTTGCCTGGAAACTTGATGAATTTACTATCATAAAGGAGTACCAAGTCTCCTTCTTCAAAGTGCTTATGCTTAATGTGCCTGTCATGCCAAGCTTTCTGTCTTGCCTTCTGTACCTGTTGATGAAATCCGGCCAAAAGTCTGTCTTCTTCTAAGGAGAGCAGTTGCGAAAGTCTTTCATTCATAGTATCAGGGTCTGCCATTTCTGTAATTTGCGCAATTCGGAGACTGGGAACAATGTATTCCATGGGCATAACTGCTTCTTGTCCATACACCAAGCTGAAAGGTGTGTGACCTGTTAGTTTCTTGCAAGTAGTTCTGTAAGCCCATAATACAGCTGTGACTCTAAGGTCCCAATCATCTCTTTGTTGATTACAGATTTTTGTCAGGGCATTCTCAAGAATCTTATTGAATGCTTCCACCGTACCATTAGCTTGAGGATGGTAGGGTGTACTCTTATGGTGATTAATTTGAAATTCTTGAGTAAGGGCCTCTATAGTCTCATTGAGGAAATGTGTACCTTGATCACTCATGAGGATCACCGGGCATCCAAATCTAGTGATAATGTTCTCGAAAATGAACTGCGCGGCATGTAGCAGCGTCGCAGTTCTTAACTGGCTTCGCCTCAGCCCATCTGGTGAGGTATTCAGTAGCTGTAATGATATATCTTGCGCCAGTTCTTTTTCCTGGTGGGTTAATAGGTCCTACAAAGTCAATGGCCCATTTATCAAAAGCACGCAGTGTGATCTGGGGTCTTAGTGGCATTTCATCTCTCCTTGAAGGTTTTCCTGTGCGCTGGCACACATCGCAACATTTACAGAATTCCTTAGTATCCTTGTGCAATGTCGGCCACCAAAGTCCTGCGGCTAATATTTTCTGCGCAGTCGGCTTTCCTGCGAAATGGCCTCCTGCGGTACCTGAATGCGCTTCTGTAATGATAGAGCTCTTTTCATGTGGTAAGATACATCTGCGCAAAATTTCGTCAGGGCCCAACTTATAAAGCTGGCCTGCTATCAAAGTGAAGTCTGCGGCTCGAACAACAAGTTGCTTCTTTTGCTGGATTGTAAACTCAGCCGGCGCTTGTCCGGTAGTGAGAAACTTAAGAATATCAGAATAATATTCGTCTGCTGCTTGGATATAAAACAACTGTGCGTCAGGCAGATTGTCCTCCAGACTCGTAGGTTCCTCTCCTGACTCTATTCTGGATAGATGGTCAGGCCCTGCATTCAATCTGCCTGGCTTGATAATAACCTCAAAATCATACTCTTGAAAGAGCAGTAGCCATCTGCAAATTCTTCCTCCTAAAACTGGTTTATTGACCAAATATTTCAAAGCAGAATGGTCAGTATACATTTTAAAGTGAGCTCCTAACAGGTAGTGTCTGAATTTCTGTAAGGCATACACCATAGCTAGTCCTTCCCGTTCTGTAGTGGTGTAGTTCTTCTCAGCTGTAGATAGCTTTCTGCTGGAGTAAGCAATTGGGTGGTCAATACTTCCTTCTCCAGACTGTGTAAGCACGATTCCTAATGCTATGGAAGAAGCATCAACATGAACATGAAAAGGTTTTCTCCAATCCGGGAAAACTAGAATAGGCGCTGTGATCATCTTTTCTTTAAGTGTGTCCAAGCTCTGTTGGCATTCTTCTGTCCATTGGAACTTCGAATCCTTCTTCAGCAATCTTTCCATAGGCGCTGTGATCCTTGCATATCCTTTGATGAATTTTCTGTAGTATCCTGTATGTCCCAATGTAGTGCGCAATTGCTTAACTGAGTTGGGCGCAGGTAAATTAGCAATGATGGCAACCTTCGCAGGATCCATCAGAAGTCCTTGTCTACATACAATATGTCCCAACAAAATACCAAAGGGCGCACAAAATATACATTTTTTCAAGTTAAGGGAAATCTGATGCTGTCTACATTTTTCTAGCATCATGCGCAGATTCGCAATATGGTTCTTTAGTAAACCAAATACAGTCCAGTCATCAAAATAGACTTCTAAAAACTTGTGGATAAATTCTTTAAAAAAAGCAACAACGACTCTAGAGAAGATAGCAGGTGCGTTTTTAAGACCAAAGGGCATTACCGTATACTGGAATGAGCCCCATTCTGTTGCAAAAGTAGTCTTGTGGTGGTCATCCGGATGGATTCTGATCTGATGATATCCCGAGAATCCATCAGTGAAGGAGTAAGCCTCTTGTCCTCCAACATTATCAAGTACTTCATCTGTGAAAGGAGTGGGAAATGGATCATGCGCTGATGCATCATTGAGTTTGCGCAAGTCGACACAAATTCTTATTTCACCTTTCGTTTTCTTTTCTTGGACCACCATAGGACTAATCCAATCGCTTTCCTCTACTGGCTCAATAATACCTGCTGCAAGCATCTTATCAATTTCTTCTTTGACTTTTTCTTTGTAGCGCGGGTTCAACCTGTATGGGCGCTGCTTTACTGGCTTGGCGTCTGGTTTCAGAGGTATGCGCATCACTCCTAAGTCTCCTAGGATGCCTTTCATTTCTGTGAACTTGGTAGGAAAGATATCCTGGTAGTCGCGTAATAAATCTGAAACATGCGCAACAGTTTCATCATCCCAATAGTCTCCTATAGAAGCAAACTTTGGATCAGCTTCTGTGCCAATGTTAACTTTCTTGAGCTTGACGTGTTCTGTGATGGCAGGAATATCAAGCTCAGGACCTTCAATATTGCGCATCCCTTCTGATTCTGGGATATTGATGTTACGAGGATCGTCCTCCTCATCTTCGGCGGTGAAGTTATAACATTCCAGGGCATGTTCCATCTGGACAGCCCAATCTGGTTGGGAATATTCTGTTACTAGACCTGGTTCAAATACCTTCTTTTTAATACATTTCAGAGCCTGATCAAGACTTGGATGCTCTGACTCAAAGCTGAATGTAAGTTGAAAACTTTCTATCATAAGAGCCCAAGTAAGAGTGCCTTTGCGCAATTCTATTTCAGTATACCAATTCCTTGGAATTGTATCCAATGTGTGGATGAATTGGTGAACCCACTCATCTTCCGGAATATCTGACCATTGCTGAATACATGCTTCAATGTGTGACCTGGGGTCACTCTGTCCTTCATATTTGCGTAGCGCTTCGGCTGTGGTGTCCTGAAATCTGCGCAGTATCAATCTGCGACAGTCTGTCCATGTATGAATATTCTCCTTGTGCGCAATCCACCATCTTGCGGGTGTAGCGCGCAATGCTATATCCAGTGCCTGGATGCGCTGCGGTTCTGGAAGCTTTTGTTCATATTCCTGTATGAATTTAGTTACTTCGGTTAGACCATCAAAAGTTGGAGTGTCAGTTAATTCTGTGCCAATCCATCGAATGGATTTAGTCATCATGGCGCAACGTCTTGCAGAAACCTCATGTAGACGATTCTGCCAATTTTCCAATCCTGCATCTGAATCTGATGTGCACGAGCTATCACATCGCCAGCTGATATGGCCGTCTGCTGTGGGGTTGACATAGTCACTGTGGTTAGTGGTCATCTGATACAAGCTTTCCATGTGGCGCGCTTCCTCTTCTGCGCGAATGGGTTCTATATATCTTGGTCCTTGAATAGGATCAAGAGGTGCGATGACCCTGATCTGGTCATCCTCAAAGGTCATCTGTCTTTTCTTCAGGTTAATGACAGCCAAATTATCAAGTGCCCAGTCTATTCCTAACAGCGCTGGGTATGGTCTACTATCATCCATAATTTTGATTACTTCAAAATCTGCAGAGCTTCTTACTCCTTCAATATCAATAGGTACATTGGGTAATCTGCCCAATGGAGAGACTCGTTGCTGATTTACGAGTCTTAGCTGGATAGGGGATCTTGTAAGCTGAGGGCTTCCCATCTGTTCCCATGTCTGCATAGTGAGAACATTGGCTTCTGAGCCCAAATCTAACATGACTTCGTCCATTTCAAATGCTCCAATCTGCGTTGTAAGCCTCATCTCTTTTCCAGTTCTAATGTGACTCCTAATCTGGTGAACAGCACGCTGTGGTGTGTTCGTCGAAGCAGAGTGTTGGCACTGATCCAACAGGTGTTGGAGTTCTAGAGTTGCTTGTTCATTGCGCAACAATTTTAAACAGTGTCGCAGGAACGCATGAACACTGCCTAGTGCATGCTCCTTATCGTCATCAGGTCTTCCAGCTGTAGTGGCTTGTTCTTGTACCAGGTTGTCTTGTCTTAGCACTTGCGATCTACTAATGGTCTGCGGAATTGCGGCAGAACTTGAAGCTCTCGGATCTGAGAAATACTCTTGAGCTTGCTTAAATTCTTCTTTTTGCTTCTGTAGGTTAAGTGGGGCTGGTTTAATGTTAGCACGGCGCACCCATTGCGTCGCTTGCTTTCCCGTTCCCATCTCTTGCGCACCAGTGGTAGCTCCACTGCGTGTCACTATATTAACTGTAGGGTCTGGTTCTTTTTTTTCTGCTCCAATCAACTGGATATTCTGATTGACCTGGGGTGTCTTTGCTTGCATCTTAGCCTGTAACTGAGGGCGTTCTTCAATGATATGGTCAGAAGATTTACAATACCTGCAGAGGGTTGTAGGATTTTGGCAATCCCTAGCAAAATGACCTTGTGTTCCGCAATTATAACAAGTGATCTGTCCTCTTCCGCGACCAAAATTTGTTGTGCGTCCGCGTCCTCTGTAATTTGCTGCTCGGGCGTCCCGAGTTTGGTCATAAGGTGGTCCTGCTGTGGGTCCTTGTGTCTCTACTTGTACCCTATAAACATCATGCTTTCTTTCTATCATAAGATCATATGCTCTACAATTGTTCTCATCATGACCTACTGATTTACAGAAAGTACAATATAGATTCTTTGGGGTTTGCACATATTTCTGGAGTAAGTGACATTCTTGTGGTCTATGACCTCTAGTTCTACAGATTTCACACCAAGGCCCTTGTGCCTGTGGTAAAGGATTAGGTGCTCCAGTTGCAATATAGTCTATGAAAACGGGACAATGGTCCTTTGAATGACCTTGGGCTTTACATTTTGTACACCAAATTTCTTCCTTAATCTCCTTGCCTTTCTTAATATCGTGCACTTGCAAGGTTAAGTTTGCTAATTGGTTCTGTAAATGCGCAACATCGTTGCTTGTTCCTGCAATTGGTGAAGCTTCTAGTTTCATAGCCATTTCTAGGGCTTGTTCCTGAGTATTGAGATTCTGTTGCATAAGGGGAAGTCTAATGTGTGGAAGCAGTGCAGCAATAAACCATTCTTTATGTTGCTGTGGTGCAAACTCGAAGCTTACTTGATCTATCAAGGCTTTGAACTTCTGGTCAAAGTCCCATACTGATTCTGTAGGTAACTGTTTGATGTCTTTGAGCTCTGTTATACACTGTGATTCTGATTTAGGTTTCTTGAATTCTCTAATCATGGCATTTCTTACCTCAGCAAGCGTCCTATTCTGTGCTGCTGAGTATTTCATGAACCAAGTCAAGGCTCTTTCTCTTAGTGTGGTTGCTAACTGAACCAATTTAACAGCATCGTCATTAATTTGCTTGATTGTCCAAATGGCTTCACATAAGAACCAGTGCTGCTCAGGGTCCTCTATCCCTGTTCCTCTAAAAGTTGGTAGCTTCATGTCATCACCCATCCTTCTTGCACGGGTTTGAGGTGGAGGTACCGTAGCAGTGCCTCCGGGATGGTTAAACAAAGGTGGTACAGAGGTACTAGAAGTAGCGTGTGGGCTACTAGAAGGTGTTACTGTAGGATTATACTGAGCTCCGTCTGGTTTTTGCGGTGTAAAGGGGTAATACGGGATATGAGCACTCCCTTGTCTTTCTATATGGCTTGCTCTAGGGACTTGGCTATTGTCGGGGCTAGACTCAAAAGGATATTGGTCAAGGCCTACTTTATATCGTTTTCCACTACGAGTGCAACCAATAACTTCAGGATCACTATCAGAATCTACGGACATTACTTGACTATGCTATTCATCAGAAGCAATACATAGCTTTCCTTTTTCATACAGAAGCATTTTAATCCATAAGTTCAGAGAATTTAAGAACTTACCTCTGTGTACTTGGAAGAAACTCCTCTCATCTTCACTGAAACTCTTTCTTGTATCGACTGCAAATTCGGTAATGAAACCTTCCAGTAGACTATTCAACCAAAAGTCTACTGCGCGGGACACAGGATTGTCTATCTGCTTCACAATACTGACTAGCTCAGGCGTCCACGTGACGGGTCGATCAACATGCAGCGTAGGTCTAGAATCTGCTAACTTGGCTATCCAAGCGTGTAACTCCAATGCAAACGTAACAAAGAAAATTTCGTAACGGTCAGCATAAATATACTTCTGTAACCAATCTTCTGTTTGAAGCGTAGGGCTTCTATTTTCTTGTTCAGCAAACTCTTTAGCCTTTAAATCAAACCAATCTCCAATTTCTTTAGCTGTAGGATGCCAGTAACACATTTGTTAGCTGAGCAAGTCTCAGTGTAACAGAACCTTATGTTGTCTTCAGCAACAGTCTCAGATGTCGCGTGACTAGTAAGTCTTACAGCAACAAGTCGCAAGGCAAAGGAATCATTTGTTGGTCACTAGGCAACGGAACCATTTGTTGGCTCCTTAATCTCGCGCGTCGCCAAAATAACAAGTCTCATTCGCGCGGCAACGGAACCATTTGTTGGCTCCTCAATCTCGCGCGTCACTGGAATAAGAAGTCTCGCTCACGCGGCAACGGAACCATTTGTTGGCTGCTTTTCTGGGCAGACCCGGGTTTTAATGAAGCGCAGCAACAAAACCCCTTGGCGCACTGGCCCTTTCGGCAACGAGCTGCGCAGCAGCTCGAGGTCTCACCCGAAGTGGCTATGGGGGGGTTAAGGAATCAGGTTTCCTTAACCGTGGTGACGCGGAGATTGTTCTGTATCTCTTCTTCTTCCTTTAATATCGGCGGTCGGACCTTCCCGCAGGCCGCTCGGCGCAGCTGCGTGGATTCCTTCCTTGGCAGGTCTACTGCGCAGTTTCTCCTCTCTAACGCAGCAGGCAACTATCCCTTGGGTCGACGCGCTAGACACTTCCTCGCCCTTCACATTCAGCACAGTAACGCAGTTTGCCCTCGCCGCAGCGACCGTGCGTTACTACTTCTTTAGTACTTAAGACACTTATAGTTATCAAGGGATCTTTCCAACTCGCTCAAACAGTCACAAAGATAAGACAGAAGTCTTGCATACACAAATAATGAACTCTAAATAGTGATCATTCACGCAAACATAATACAAGAAGATATAAGTGAAGCTCATCTCCTCGAGGAAAACCACGTCCCCGGGAGCGTTATATTAACCCGAAAATGATAGAGTTATACAATATGCTGCGCACACAGCTGCAGCCTTAGATCTTACAGGAAACTCCACGCACACAGCTGGGAGCCCTTCTCTTAGTCAAGTCTCCTCTCTATGGAGATTACAAAGGCACAGACGTCGACTCAGACTGTCTGGCAACTCAGGGGTTAGCTCCTCGGCTATCCGATTTCCTCTCTAGTTCTACGCACTGGGTAGAAAATACAGTGAAGGATAATCAACACATGATCTATCCTTTAGACTGGCTCTCTAACAGTCTAGTATCTAACTCTCTAATTCTCCAAAGGGAAGGAACTGAAGGAAAAACCCTCTACCCATTACAATGATTCATATATATATAGGTGGCCATGACGGTCACACCTTTACAAAACTGTGGGCCTTTCCCAACAGTGATTCCCAAAAACCCTAACCACGCACATGGCTAGGTGTACTGTAGGCGCCGCTTGCAGTCACGTCGCCGCTTCCTGCAGGCTCCATGAATTTCGGCGCAGATTGTGGGTATGGGCGATCGTCCTTCGCCTTCAATGCTCTGGTCCGTTGCTCCTCCTTGATCCGAGCAACCATAACTTCTGTACTAAGCCTTTAAATGAGGGTAGCTGAGCCCTCTACTCCATCGCCTTATTTATTATGGTAGCTGAGCCACCTTCATTCTTCGATGACGTGCGCGCGAGCTCCGCAATTTCCGGTCCGTGATCTGCGCTGAGATCATCCATCTGGCACCGTACTGCGCACCGTCTCCTTCTTACCCAAACTTAGTGCTTGTCCCAAAATTAGCACTTTCCTTCCATACTCGTACTTTTTCCCAAAATTCGCAGCTTTTACTATAGCTGCGACCTTGGCCCCAACACATGTTGAAAGCGAGGTAACCTGCCATTGAGGCATGCAGGGCCAAGGTATTTGATTGGTTTCTAGATTCAATCCGTCGAAGGAGGGCCATGATGAATCCCTCATCAATCGACACGAAACACGACAAAAATGTATAGAGTAGATCGGATGGTACAGTAACATGCAAGTCTGACTCAGAGGATACTAACATGATGGTGGGTGTACTGACTGCAGATGATAAATGATGGACATATTCCTGAACATGGGCATGGCATGACTTGGCAGTATTGACATGATGAGTGCGACACGAATTCCTAAGGCGACTGATGATGGAAGCTTTCTTTGAATGATTCAAAGGAGTAACAAGACTCAGGAAATAAGTGGAACTCGACGACAAACAGATGATCCAAGTGTTGTATGCAAATGCAGATGAGTGCCATGTTCAAGAACGACTACATACTGCCACTGACAAGGTACGTAACACAAAAGCTTTCATTTTTCCCCATCATGAATGATGAGTGCCTCATGTGTTTTTTACGAGCTTGATGAGGATAACCAGATGCTCGGTATAACTCATCTCATAGATGAGTCGAATCCCAAATATTTTTTGAACCTAGGATAGGAGGGGTTTGTCCCATGGCGGGCCCTTCAATGTAAGAGTTTAACGATAGAAGGTAAACTTGGTCGTCATTTCATGTTTAGAGAGTCTAAAAAGATCTAAAGAAGACTCCAACAGTCTTTTTTCGTAAAGTTAGCCTCATCGCCCGAAAAATGGTAAAACAACGCAGGAGAGGACTCTTCTAGTCATGATTGGCTGGAGTATACCTTTTTTGTAACTAGTGCCCCCTGGTCCAAAAAAGGGGTAAACTATCACTAGGAAGACGACCATTCAAATTATTTTACAAGCGTGAACACGACAAGTTCACTTTGCAATCTTTTCGTATTTTGAGAGCTTGAAAAGAGCTTAACGGTAGACTCCGGGGGGTTCCTTTTCCGTAGGAGTTTAACGAGCCCGAAAAAGTGATAAATCGTAACTCGGTAACGTATTCTCATAGTTTCAGAAGCAAGCATATAAACAAGATCACATCATTAATTTTTGAAACATATAATGTATAAATCACCGAACTGTTTGTATATATATATAATCTCAAAAAGGTAGTGCTGATACAAAAATTTGAAGCCCGATAGCTTTCAGTAAGTCTCTACAAAATTTGAAGCTTCGCAGCTTTCAGTAGTACAAAAGCTGAGGCCTCTAAGCTCTCAATACACACACAATGACAACATGTGGCCTATCGCATGGCCCGTAATATTAGGATATTTAAACACTTAGGAGTTAGTTAAGATCAACTTGTGTAATATATCCGTTAGGGATAGTGTGTTTCTTTAGTATGTATTAGCATGCATTTGTAAATACTTAATCCGACGGTCATGATATGTTCCCGACATTGAGTGATCCAATGGCTCAACTTCTCTTAGATCATATCTAACCTTGATCTGTGGCTTAACACCCGATTGGTCCATGATCTCTATTTAAAGAGCATGGAGGGTCATTGTTTAGTTAATCGATTATGAGAAGCTCATTTGTAACTTTCTTTCTTTGCATAATAAATTGTCTCATAGAAGCTATTTGGCTGGGGCCGTGGAGTGTTTCTCTCAAGAGGGTTTAAACCACGTCAAAACATCGGTGTGTTGATCTGTGATCTATTTGTGTGAAGTGGTTGCTCTTGGTGTTTGGTCCTTTGGTAGTACCCTGTGTACCCGAACATGGTATCAGAGCTTTTATGAAGAGTCGCTTCCAGTTATGATCTAGATCTTGAACTGATATTGCTGAAACTCGAAAGGGTTTCTGGTTCTGGTATTTTTGTGCATTTCTGGGGTATGGTAGGTGTTCCATTGCGTCCGAACCGTCATTTCCATTAGGAAATAGTTTTTTGTTTGATCGAAAATGATTCCCGGTTTCTCCATAAACGCGTATTTCATCAGATCTGAAGGTATAATGTTACAGTGACACATTTTTTTTATTTTCTGTTTTTAAAAGAAAAAAATCTCATATTTTATCATTTTTTACTGTTAGATTTTTTTTGGGTTCAGATTGTTGCTTTCCTGTCTGCGTATGCTCTTTGTCGTGCACCTTGAACGATCTCGGCAAATCAGAAACAGAAAGGGAAAGGGTTTTTCTCGGCTATGTATGGTCTTTGTCGTGCACCTTGCGCGATCTCAGCAAATTAGAAATAGAGAGAAAACGTAGAATTTCCGGGCAAGCTAACGAGATCTAACTCCAGAAGTGTGGAAAAGTATTTTTTGTTTTGATTTGTGGTGTGTTTTGCAGGAAAAAGGGCAAGCACGCAAACCGAGCAAGAAGAGTTTAAAAAAAAAAAAAAAACCTTCCTCATTCCCATATTTTACATACCTTTTAATCTAGCTCACTTGGTTCAAAGTTGCTTTATTCCTTATTAGGTCTTGAGTTCAAGTCTTAGGAAGTTACTTTTAAAAGAAAAAGTGCATGCAATTTCTATTTTGAAGCTATTTTATTGTAAAAGTGCATCTCACTTATATAATAAAAAATAAAAATACAAGTGAGTCACTTAAGTTATTTTTTATTGTTGCACTATTTAAAAGTAATATCATTGTAAAAGTGAAATCACTTATTTTACAAAAGTGGTTCACTTAAAACAACTTTCTTGTAAAGTGATTGTCAAAAGGTTCATCTTGGGAAGAGGGAGGTTCTTTTTTTTTGCTGGACATTCTCTAGCTGCCACGTCACTATTGGGGACATCTTCAACAGTTTCTTTATTCAAGCATAACTTCATCATACAGAGTTAGTTTTCAATGCCGTTTTTTTTAAACCGCCTATTTTTTCGAGCTCTTCACATCTAGACTATTTGTTTCTGCTTTTACAACCGTTAATTTACAAATATGGCCACCCCTTGTGATATTCTACTTAATAGTTCCAATTATTTCTCATGAAAATCTCGTATGGAGGATGTTCTACGAAGTAGGAGACTTTTCAGAATTACCTCAGGGAAAGAAACAAAACCCATTGATGATGATAAGAAAATAAAATGGGCAAATAGATGTGATGAAGCTCGTGGATTGATTGGGATTTCAATCTCTACTTATTTGTGATTCCACATATGTGGAATTGATGAACCTGATGCTGCTTGGGACAAATTGGAATCTGTGTTTGGTAAACACAATGAAATTCGAGGTCACCAACTCGAAAATGAGTTGATTTCTTTAAATCCAAGTGATTTTTCATGCATTCAAGATTATTTATCTAAGTACAAAACTCTTAAACTCTTATGTGCAGAATGTAAGATTAAGAGGGAAGACAAACAATGCATTTATCATATTCTTTTCAAACTTGGACCTGCATATTCTGTTTTTGTATCTACATTTTACTCCATGAAAGAATCATTGAATGTAGCTAGCTATCAAGAGCCTAGTATTGAATCCTTTTGTGATTCCTTGATTAGAGAGCAAGATAAACTCATTCATCTTAGAATAATAAACAATGCAGATACATCTGGGAAAGCCTTATTGTCCCAATAGAAAGAAAAGTCTAAGCCTCTCAAGAAACAAAATTTTCGCAATAATAAGTCAAACAAGGGTCCAAAACCCTCTCAGTCAGCTTATTGTCCCAATAGAAAGAAAAGTCTAAGCCTCTCAAGAAACAAAATTTTCGCAATAATAAGTCAAACAAGGGTCCAAAACCCTCTCAGTCAGCTCCTTCTTTAAAAAATGACAAAGGATCCAAGCCAAAAGGAAAGAACACTGAGCGTCATTGCAACTATTGCGGGAAAGATAATCATAATAAATCTAAGTGTTTCAAGAAGATGGCAGCCTTGGAAGCAGCAATGAAGAAGCACCACATCAGCCTAGATTCGTCTTCAAAATCTGCCTCTCATGGACATGCACTTTGTGCTTCTAGTTATTCTTATAATGCATCTTCTTTTTCTACTTTTAATGAATGGCTCATTGATTCTGGAGCATCTTATCATATGGCTAAGGATCAAGCCATCTTTTCTACTATGCATGAATGTAACACCAAACAAATATTTGTTGGTGATGATAGATCTCTAAGTGTTGTAGGAGCTGGAACAGTTCCAGTAGATAATGGTCATTTTAGTGATGTACTATGTGTTCCAAGAATTTCCTGCAATTTGTTATCAGTCTATAAGATCACTCATTCTAGTGAAGGTAAAACTATGACCTTTACACCTCACGAAGTTGTAATCAAGGATTTTAAAGATCCTCAACAGGTCCTAGATACCAGAATTGTTGATGATATTACCAGATTGTACAAGTTTAACAACTTTGGTTCATCACCTTTCCCTTCAGTTTTTGTTACTCATAGTGATAACTTGAGCAAACTTTGGCATGAGCGATTTGGTCACTTAAATTATCGCTCATTGCAACACCTATGTAAAGACAATATGGTGACAGGTCTTCCAATGGTATCTTGCAGGGATGGTGTTTGTTCCAGTTGTGTACTCGGAAAACATCATTGGGACAGTTTTGACAAACGTGCCTCTTGGCATGCCTTGGTTCCCTTGGAGCTTGTGCATAGTGACTTGTGTGGTCCTCTTCCATCTGCTTCCTTTTCTGGTTTCAAATATTTATTAACTTTCATTGATGATTACACCAGATGCACTTGGGTTTATTTCCTAAAACTTAAGAGCTAAGTATTTAACATGTTCTTGGCCTACAAGGCCCTTGTTGAAAAACAATCTAGTCATCAAATTATTAAGTTAAGATCTGACAATGGAGGAGAATATGTTAACAAAAAGTTCACTACTTTCTGCACTGAACAAGGCATCCAACAACAGCACATTGTTCCATATACACCACAACAAAACGGTGTAGCTGAGCTGAAGAACCGCACTTTAAAAGAAATGGCTAATTGTATGATCCAATCTAAGGGACTAAGTCTTCAATTTTGGGCTGAAGCCATTAATTGTGCAAATTACATAGTTAATCTCACCCCCACTAAAGCATTACAAGGTATAACACCGGAAGAAGCATGGAGTAAAACTAAACCTGATGTAAGTCACTTCCGTGTGTTTGGTAGTGAAGCATGGGCTCACATTCCAGATGAAAAACGGAATGCATTGCAGCCTAAAAGTGAAAAGTGCATATTTGTTGGATATTCTGAAGATGTAAAAGGTTATAGACTTCTTCAACCACATTCTCATGATATAATCATTAGAAGAGATGTTAAATTTGATGAAAATCTCTTGGTCTACGAGCCTAACTCGGCGATTGTGCCATCTTTGGCCTGCGAGCCTGATTCGGCGTTTGTGCCTTCTTCTTCTTCTTCCAACTTCCTTGATAGGTTTCCAACTCCAGTTTCTGATGATGACAGCGAGGATGAAAATCCACCTCCGCCTACTCATGTTCCTCCAATTACACCAGCACAAGTGCTTCCTCGATGGGTCTGTTCAACATGTGAAGTAGCTGGTGATCTTGCCGGTGATCCTAGAGATCAACGTCGAACACGTTCTCAGTTTCAACAAGCCTCTTCTCTTTTGGCTCAAGTTTCCGAGAATCATGATCCAGAAACTTTTGCAGAAGCTTCAGGGAATCCAGATTGGGATGCAGCCATGGATGAAGAATATCGTTCCTTAATGGTGAACGATACTTGGGATCTTGTACCTCTTCCAAAAGGAAGAAAACTTGTTAGATGTAAATGGGTCTACAGAACTAAGTATGCATTAGATGGAAGTGTTGAAAGACTTAAGGCAAGGTCAGTTGCTCCCATCACAAAAATGAACTCCATCCACCTTGTTCTTTCCCTTGCAGCCTTACATAACTAGGACGTCCATCAAATGGATGTCAAGTCTGCCTTCTTACATGGTGAGTTACAGGAGGAAATTTACATGGAACAACCTCCTAGATATGTTCAGAATAACTCTAGCCTTGTCTGCCGCCTTAAGAAATACTTATATGGCCTTAAGCAAGCTCCTAGAGCTTGGTATGCCAAAATGGATACCTTTCTCCTTGACACTGGTTTTTCTAGATGCCATTCTGACCCCAATGTCTATAACAAGAAAGTAGGAAACCATCTCATCATACTTGTTCTATATGTTGATGACCTTATTCTTACTGGTAGTGACCCTAAGCTTATAACCCATGTGAAATATAGTCTTAAACAAAATTTTGAAATATTAGACTTAGGACATTTGCATTATTTTCTTGGTCTCAAAGTCCTGCAAACCAAAGAAGGAATCTTTCTTTCTCAGTCTAAGTATGCTTGTGACCTTCTTCGTCGCTTTCACATGGAAGATTGTACACCAGCCCCTTCTCCCTTCCAGTCTGGAGTCAAACTTTCTGCCACTTATACTTCACCTAAAGTCGATGCCACCTTGTATCGTCAGTTTCTTGGTAGTCTCTTATACTTGTCTCATTCCCGTCCTCACCTTTCCTTTGTCGTTGGTCGTGTTTCCCGTTATATGCAGACACCTCATGAAAGTCACTGGAAAGCAACTAAAAGAATACTTCGATATATTCGAGGTATAGTTCAGTTTGGGATTCATTACAGTACAAGGGGGAAACCTTTGTTGTTTGGTTTCACTGATTCAGATTGGGTCGACGATCCTAATGATCGAAAGTCTACTGCAGGTTATGTTTTCAGTCTGGGATCTGGACCTATCACTTGGGCTTATAAGAAACAACAAGCTCTTGCTCTTTCTTCAGCAGAAGCAGAATATCGAGCCGCAGTTAATGCCAGTCAGGAAGCTTTATGGCTTCGACAGATCCTTTCAGAGTTTGGATTCGAGTAGCAGCAGCCTACTCCACTTTGGTGCGACAATCAAAGTGACATCAAGCTTGCCAAAGATCCAGTTCTACATCAACGCAGCAAACACATTGAGCTACATATGCACTTCATCAGAAATCTTGTTCATGATCATGTTCTTGAAGTGCTCTTTTGCCCTACAGATGATCAAGTTGCAGACATCTTCACTAAGTCTCTTACAGAAGCGAAGTTTTCTAAACTTCGATCTATGTTAGGAGTTCAGGAACTTGTCATTAAGGGGGGATAGGCTCTAATGCCTCCTTCCTTCTCCTAATAGTGTCACTTTTGTAAATCCTTCAATCCTATCCCAAGTTGTTCTTAAGGGGGGATGTTAGGATATTTAGACACTTAGGAGTTAGTTAAGATCAACTTGTGTAATATATCCGTTAGGGATAGTGTGTTTCTTTAGTATGCATTTCTAAATACTTAATCTGACGGTCACGATATGTTCTCGACATAGAGTGAACCGACGGCTCAACTTCTCTTAGATCATACCTAACCCTGATCGATGGCTTAACACCCGATTGGTCCATGATCTCTATTTAAAGAGCATGGAGGGTCATTGTTTAGTTGATCGATTATGAGAAGCTCATTTGTAACTTTCTTTCTTTGCATAATAAATTGTCCCGTAGAAGCTATTTGGTCGGGGCCATGGAGTGTTTCCCTCAAGAGGGTTTAAACTACGTCAAAACATCGGTGTGTTGATCTGTGATCTGTTTGTGTGAAGTGGTTACTCTTGGTGTTTGGTCCTTTGGTAGTACCCTGTGTACCTGAACACGTACAACCCTAGGTGGTATGACAACCCTAGCCAGCTGAGTCTAGAAACAGTCCACTACTCTCGCAACCTTACGAAGCAGTGCGTTGAAGCGCGCAGTCGCTCCAACTGTGTGCACCTACATGGGCCACGACACCTCATCTACCATCGACTCAAGAACAACCAGTGTCAACCCACTCAGGTTGGCATAGACTCTATCCATCTCCACGATGGCAGCATACATAGCTGGATCCACCATCACTCCCTCTCCTCTCTCTCTCCTAGCCAGAAGAGAGGTCTCCACTGGTCATATAGGCCCCACATCTGCACACACATGTTGTTCACCTGTCAACACTATATCAAAAAAATCATAAATGCACAAAACTTAAAAAATTCAAGGGTCATTTGTTCTTACCGAGGTCTCCCCATGCTGCTCCCTCAGGCAGCGGCAAGTCTGGGTCATCTATGAAGTCGGTGCCACTATATGGAAAGTCCTCCACCATCAATAACTGGCCTGCCAGCCAAGTGAAGAACTCAGGAGGGAATTCGATGACAGGACCCCCACCATATCGAGCCATCACATCAGTCCAACTGGCCATGTGTGGATCTCTGAGGTCCCTATCCTCTAGTGGTACCTGAGGACGCAAAAAGGAAACCCATTCCAGCAAGAACGAGATCACTATAGAACCATAGCCAAACTACTTGAGCTCTACCCGCCGACACTTTGTCAGTTGAGCTCGTACGTTTGCGAGGACCCCCTCGCACCAATTGAAGATCTTTGGGGACAAACAATCCTTCGCATAAAGCATCTGTGCTCTGGTGGCTAGGTGAGGAGCTTGACTCCCCGCCATCCTCGTAATGGTAAGTAGAATGGCCTGCAATGGGCGCTCCCATACATCTTTAATTCAAATATTCCCGCTAGATGCATGAGCATTTGGACCACAATGCTGTCGGATCAAATATTCCATGGTTTGATCACTTCCACGTGATCCAGTGAGTGTCACATTGTCCCCCCTTCGGGACAAACCAGTCAGAAAATAGATGTCTTCCACATCTATGTGAAGCTCATGCTCACCAACCATGAAGTGCTGTTGGGCCGCATCCTAACATTGGAGCATGTGGATAAGTAGTGGAAGTTGGGATCTTAGCCCACAGTTTTCTCAAAGCTTCCACACAATGTGGATCGTTAGCAGCTTGTTCATCATCTAATTCATGTTCCCTTTCCCACCATTCTAGAACCATTATGGATGCTTGGAACCTATCAACAAGGAGTTTTTAGTAATGTTAGGACTTGCTTCACCCACTGAAAGTCCCTCTTTTGAGTTTTGTTTGAGTTTGGGGATGGACGTCGCCGTTGTCACACCCTGTTTTCGCAAACAGGGCGTCGTCGTTGCAGTCCATGTATATTCCATTTGCGATGACACGCTCTCGTTGCAGTTCCTGAAAAGGCCAACTGCGATGAGCCGAGGGCGCAATGGCCTTTCCCAAATCAACTCAAAACCCCAAAAAATGACTGAAAATCAAAATTGTAAACCACTACGATTTTGCTGGCTGAAGTTTAGGGTTACTTGTTCCTGACCGCAGGTGAAACAGCTGATCATAGCTCCCGGAATCGACAAGTGAAGATCTGGAAGCAAATGGCACAGCTGATCGTAGCTCCCCGGTATGGTCGCCAGATTTGTTTATCGAACAATCCACTCGAGCAAACGCGATCAGGATCTCCCTAGCTCAATGCAAGTCTAGAACAAATAGAACATGCTACAAATGCATTTCCTAGATCTACTTAAGGATCGAGTACTAGATGTCTTACCTTTCACTTCGCTATCCTTTCTTCTGAATGCTACTTTGCGTCTTACGGTCGTTAGATCCAAGCTGCAAGACCTATCAAGACAAGAAACAAGAGAAACAAGTAAAGGGCATCTATACAATAGGAGATCTAAGTGAACAGTTAAATAGGTAAACTACTCAATATCATTACACACATGAACAATATTGGTGGAAAGCATTTGTATTACTGTAAAAAATAGGGAAGTACATAGCAGAGATATAGAACTACAACCGAGGCTTAATGCTGCAGCCCTTCTCCAACAAAGCCATTTTCCATTTCCTCCTAAGGAAGCTTGAGTCTCTCAAGGTTGAGTAGAAATTTCTCAAGAGTGATTTCACCAGCATGTAGACACCATAGACTTCCTCCCTTTGGAGAGGAGTAGAGATTCTCTTATATAAGACTAAGTGGATAGGGTATGGATATGATAGGTTGAGATATGGTAGGAGAGAGATAGGATATCCTCCCAAGGTGTTAGGAATCGAGTACCAACTCCCCTAGAGGTTAGGGATAAGGCCCCAAGTCAGCAAGTTTCGAGAAGAACCTCGAAGAAGCTATTTTTTCCCATTAACTGACTTCGTCGCACCTTGCAATGAAGAAAGCTGCGACATCGCATGTTGCATGAGTGCAACCTGCGACGACCTCTCAAAACTTGGTACAACTGGGTACAAATCCTCCCAGGTTAATTACTCAGTCAAGACATCTTCAGGGGTGTATACACTAAATCTCATGATGGGTAGATTTTGGGTGTAACACATAGATCTAGTACATTATCTTCAACATGGATATACTCCAGAACATTGGAATTCCAAACAAAGAAGAGCTCTCGGTTTGAATTCAACCGCATATCATATAATCAATGGAGTTCTCTTCTGAAAAAATTACGATGGAGTGTTTCTCAGATGTTTGGAGAAAGACAATGCAGAAAACGTGGTTAAGGAATTGCATGATGGCCTTTCTAGAGGTCATTACTCTGGAGAGGCAATTGCTCATAAAATATTAAGAGTAGGATACTACTGGCCTACTGTTTTCAAATATGCACATGCATATGTCCGAAAATGTATGGTGTTCCAAAAGAGCGTTGGTAGGTTAGAAAAGTCAGCAGCACCATTGCAACCAATAATCATTTACGAACCATTTAAGCAATGGGGACTAGACATCATTAGATAAATCAACCCCAACTCTTTAATGCAACATCGTTACATTCTTACATCAACAGACTATTTTACTCAATGGAATGAAGCTATCCCCTTGCGTAAAGTCAACGAGGATGCCATTATTAAATCTATGCAAGAGAACATCATAACCAGGTTTGGGGTTCCAATAAATCAACCCCAACTCTTTAATGCAACATCGTTACATTCTTACATCAACAGACTATTTTACTCAATGGAATGAAGCTATCCCCTTGCGTAAAGTCAACGAGGATGCCATTATTAAATTTATGCAAGAGAACATCATAACCAGGTTTGGGGTTCCAATAAATCAACCCCAACTCTTTAATGCAACATCGTTACATTCTTACATCAACAGACTATTTTACTCAATGGAATGAAGCTATCCCCTTGCGTAAAGTCAACGAGGATGCCATTATTAAATTTATGCAAGAGAACATCATAACCAGGTTTGGGGTTCCAATAAATCAACCCCAACTCTTTAATGCAACATCGTTACATTCTTACATCAACAGACTATTTTACTCAATGGAATGAAGCTATCCCCTTGCGTAAAGTCAACGAGGATGCCATTATTAAATTTATGCAAGAGAACATCATAACCAGGTTTGGGGTTCCAATTTATTTAGTTTTTGACAATGCTTCCTATTCCTCGTCTTTGAAGTTAAGTGAATTTTCTGTTGAAAATGGAATTAAATTGCATTACTCTTCAAATTATTATCCACAAGGGAATGGGTTAGCAAAGTCTACTAATAAAAACTTGATTAGAATTTTAAAAAGGACAATTATTGAAAATCAGAGTTATTTATTGATAATGGTGTAATACCCCCAATTTTGACTTGGAATATATTGAATCAAAATCATGTAAATGATGTGAATATGCTAGTATGGATTCCTAGTGTGGAACTCATGGCCAAGGTTCGACTAGTGAATGACTAGGCATGTGTGATGTAAATATTTTTATTTGGACTGTATGGTTGGCTTGTCATGCTAAACCTAAAGCTATTTAAATATTATGTTGGGAAGATAATATAAAATGGTTCGATATGGTTGTATAAAGAGCACTAGAGGGGCTATGATTCCACTAGAGGGGAAGAGGAAAGGGGGCCTATGGGAGACTAAATCCTCTATTTCCAAGTGTCAACCTTGGACCTCATCCAATTGGTGTGATGTGCTTTAAATGCGCCAATTACTCCCTTTTGACTATTAAATCCAATCACTGAATGCATGTGTGAGGTTGGTGGGAAAAATCACCTCATGCAATTATTGAAGCATGGGGGCGAATGCACTTTTCTGACTATTCTATCCATTGTCAGAAGTCAGTTCTATTGTTGTCAGAAGTCAGTTCTACTGTTGTCAGAAGTCCTTTCTTCTATGGTCATAAGTTATGTCCGTTGTCTTTTCACCAGCATCTCATATCCTTTGGAGTCAACACTCCTTCTCTCACTCTCTCATGCAAATCTACACTACTTAGAGCTCCCTATTACTGTTCATGACCATTACCAGATTGTGAATAACCCATAAATTCGAATTTAGAGGCAGGGCTATACATTTCTAGGGAAAAGAAATGGTTGTAGGTGAGCATAGAGGATGGCAAAGATAGGAACCTTTACCCATAGAGTTTTGCTACTGAGAAATGCTTGAAAAGCCATGTTTTGATTCTATAGGAGGTTCTCCAATAGCATACCAAAGGTTGGACTCTTATTGCACACACTGGTAAGCACTGTAAGGGTTGGATTTCTTAAGGGAACCGTGGATTAGTGAAGGGGAATGCCTTCCTTGTGCTGTGTGGGGCAGCTAGAAGGAGTGCCATGGCTATGATGGCTAAGTGAGATCCTTGTAGAGCTATGGATGAGCACTTGGCTAAGTATAGAGAGCATAACTGGTTGTGGGTTGAGAGAGAGAAGCTTGTAGGTGTTTCCTTCACCCTAGTGGCCTCATAGCCCAACTTGGGGGTGGCCCCTCAATAGAAAGAGTATATGCTAGACATAGTGCCTTTGGTTGGGTGGAAAACTACTCTTACACAACCAATTGCTTAGATATTCTTTCTTTACATATAAGTATTTTCTTGTATTTGAATATGCAATGTTTTTATTTGATGCCCAGGTGATAATTATGCTGGTATATGCATGCTAGATGTGTGTGGATAGAGTTTATTTCTATTATGTTTTTTTATTTATATATCTGCACACACATTTTAAATGTTACGATTTTGTAACATGGATATGGGGCAAAATTTAGAAGCTCGTAATTTGTTCATGTCCCTTTATGTTGGTCACATTGATGGATGGGGATGTTACAAGTGGATATTGTATGTATACCATTATTTGTGATTGTATCTTTACACGTTCTTTCTTGGTTTTCTAATAAAAACTAAGCAAGCATCCCCTAAATCCATTCCTCCCATATTAGTGTGCCACAATATTGGATGAGTTGGCCTATATCCCTAGGCATCTTTTGCTTTTGTTCCTTGGATTGTCTTCTTAGAGTTGTTTGGTAATATGCTTGCTTTTCCACCAAGTAGAGAGAGAATATTTCTTCTCTATCTTATTATATAACCTTTACACCAAGCCCATTAATAATCAAATTTTGACATCTCGTTATGACCTTTACACCAAGCCAATTAATGAGTGGTTAAGGTTGGGGAGTCTAATACCTTAGCTTTGATACTATGCTAAAACTAGAAGATTGACATGAGGAGCACAATCCACACAAGAAAACTTAAAAAAAAAATTTAAGTGCGTAACCTTGTTATGATTACAATGGAATATGATATTCCTTACTATAGTGTTCAACAAGATTTGACCTAGCCTTAATCTTACATACAAGAGCATTTAGGGTCACTCATGAACAAGCTAAGTGATTATATCAACCACTAAAATTTTTCATACATAACTTCATTATAATCTAATCATTAAAATCATGTGTTTCTTCCTAAGAAATCACATGTTCCAATTCATTCTTATTTAATTTTCATTGTTAGTGAGGTGGATCACCTCTTATTGATGATTAAAAAATCTTAGTATATATTTTTAAAAACAATGAATTATAAATAATTTTTAATTTAAAGTTTTATGTTTAACTAAATTTAAAACTCATTTATTTATATTTATAACTTAAGGAAATATATCATGTTTATAAGAATAATAAATTTAAAATAATCAATTATAACCATAAAAATATTTTTAAAAAAATGAAATTATATTAATAATAAAACTATAAATATAGATTCATCTTAGTTCCAAATGTTTTTAACATACATAAAATTATATATTTTTAAAAATAATGAATTATAACCCATTTATAATTTAAGATTTTATATTCAAAGAATTTAAAACTCAATCATTTGCATTTATAGCTTAAAAAATATATATAATATGTATAATGATAAAAAATTAAAATACTTTTTTTAAAAATAAACTATTATAACCATAAAAATATTTAGTTAGTTGGGGTTTTTGAATCCAAGACTTAGTAGTCGTCGGATGTTCAATTCTCTGGGTGACGAGGGGTAAGGCCCCTTCTAGATTATTACCATGAATGTAACAAGCCCTCAATCTTCTACATTTAAAAAAAAAAAAAAAAAAAAATTTATATTAATGATAAAACAATAAACATGAATTCATCTTAGTGCTAAATGTTTTAAACATGCATAAAATTATGTGGATAATACCTATGTCAACTACTTAATATAGGTGTAGTCTAAATATGATAGGTTTTCAATATTTTCACTGTTATTTTGTTTCGAGTAGTTGGAGTATTCTAAGGTGCTGAATCTATTTATAAATTCAAAAACACAATTTAAACACTTCCAAATTTATATTTTACAAAAAAAAATCAAATTCCCACCAAAACTCATATTAAAATCCAAATCTTAAAATAAATATTCTACTTCCATAATATATTATTCACATCAAAATACCTACCTCAAAGCAATATTAATTTTCATAAATCAATATTACATATAAACCTTCCCTTGCCACTACAAAACTTCGGTTGTTGCAAACTAATATTTTATCACTTCGTTGTTTCATATCAGTTTTGCCCTGAATCAACTGGTACAGTTTTACACACACTACAGCCCATGGAAAATGTATTGACAATGAATGGATCGCTTCCCATTCAACATCCATGAAAAAATTCAACTCCCTTAGTAAGGCTGGGGCAACCCTGGGAAATCACCCATCTATGTCAAGTTCTGCGGGACTTAAAATAACGAACAATTTATATTTGTTTGCTGGACACAACAGCATTGTGAGGAATATTGGTTTCAGCGGCTTCTCAGTTTCCAGTGTTGTTGAAGAAGAAGAATCAAGATATATTGAGAATTGGGAAGACAAAGAAGTCTATATGGATTCTTGTGATATGTCATCTGAAGTGAGTACAGTGTCTCAAGGGGGTCGATGGGAGAAGGTGTTGGACATTTTGGAGCTCATCGACAAAGGAAATGTCCGGCCAGATACCAATATATACGCACGCCTCTTGCAGAGCTGCGTCAATAGACAGGCTCTTGAAGAAGGTAGGCAAGTCCATACCCAAATAATGAATTCTCCATTTAATTCAAAGCTTTTTCTGTTAAACAGTATTGTAAATACGTATGCCAAATGTGGAAGTATGGAAGATGCACGACAAGTGTTTGACGGAATGTGCAAACGAGACATGGTTACGTGGACAGCACTAATCTCAGGATATGTTCAGAATCAGCACGGTGAAGAAGCCCTTAAATTATTTCCCCTGATGCTGAGGGCCGGCATGAAACCCAACGAGTTTACATTTTCAAGTGTTTTGAAAGCGTGTGCGAGTTTGTTGACAGTGGAACACGGTAAGCAGGTCCATTCCGATGCCATTAAAAGTGGGTTAGAGCTTCATGTATTTGTGGGGAGTGCCCTTGTTGACATGTATGCGAAATGTGGTAATGTGCAGGATGCACACACTCTCTTTCACAAAATGCCTGAACGAAATGTTGTGTCCTGGAATGCTTTGATTGCTGGCTACACCCAGAATAATAATGGCGTGGATGCCTTGAAACTCTACTGGCAAATGCAAGAAATAGGCATGAAGCCCAGCGCATTCACCTTCTCTAGCATTCTTAGTGCATGTGCAAGTCTAGCATTCATGGAACAGGGTAAGTTGGTACATGCACACATCTTAAAAACAGGGTGCAAGCTAGATGTATTTGTTGGGAATGCCCTGGTTGATATGTATGGGAAATGTGGATGCATAGAGGATGCACGCCAAGTGTTTGATAGATTGCCTAGACGGGATGTGGTTTCATGGAATGCTATGATCACAGTATGTGCCCAGCACGGGCATGGCAAGGAAGCAGTTCGGCTATTTGAAAATATGCAATTGGCAGGCATAAAGCCAAACCGCATTACCATTCTCTGTGTTCTGTCAGCGTGTAGCCATGCTGGCCTAGTGAATGAAGGCCGATTCTACTTTCATTCTATGAATTCAAAACATGGGATTACATCAACAGCAGACCACTATGCTTGCATAGTTGATATTCTTGGCCGTGCTGGGCACATCAATGAGGCAGCAGATTTGATCAACAAAATGCCAATTGAACCGACTGCATCTATTTGGGGAGCCTTGCTGGGTGCCTGCAGAGTCCATGGAAATATGGATGTAGGAAAACATGCTGCAGAACGTCTGTTCGAGTTGGAACCACATGATGCTGGACCCCGTGTGTTGCTCTCCAACATTTATGCTGCTGCTGGCAGGTGGGATGATGTAGCAAAGGTCAGAAAAATGATGAAAGAAAGTGGGGTGAAAAAACAACCTGGTTGCAGTTGGGTTGAGGTTGAAAATACTGTGCATACATTTGTCGTGAACGATAGATCACATCCACTAACAGAGAAGATATATACAATATTGAAGGATTTGAATGGGAAGATTAAGGAAGCGGGGTATGTTGTTGAGGCCAACTTTGCGGTCCTTGCAGTAGAGAGAGAAGATACTGTCAGTTATCACAGTGAGAAGATTGCCCTTGCCTTTGCCCTTATCAGCACACCCTCAGGGGCAGTAATACGCATCAAGAAGAATCTTCGAGTCTGTGGTGATTGTCACTCTACAATTAAGTTTATCTCAAAAATTGCTGGGCGAGAAATTGTTGTTAGGGATACCAATCGCTTCCATCATTTCAAGGAGGGTGTGTGTTCGTGTGGGGATTATTGGTGATGCAAACTGAAATAAGTGTTGATTATTATAAGCCGACATTGATTCACCAGTGCCAGATAGGATTTTCCAAGTTTAACACGTTAAGCATGAGATGATATATGTATGCTTAAGCTTTGAAGCAGAGTTATGTTCATTGATAGCATTCCGGTAGACAAAAAGTCCACAAGGAAAGTTGTATGGCACTGAGTTGAAGAAGTCCTAAATGCTCGGCACTTGAATTTTTCTAGTTCCTGACTATTTTTTGGTTTGAAGAAGCTATAAGTGTCATTCAGGACCATGGATAATTGGAAGTTCTGAAACCAACTAGAAGCTAGAGCATTGCAATTGGATTTCATAACCTTTGACTGAATATCAAGTAATTTGCATACTGTCCAGAGTCCAGACGGATTGAATGACTTGATTCAGATTAAGCTTCTTACTCAGGTCAGAAGGAATGCATTTGAGCCTAAACCAAGCCAACTGTGGACATGCCAGTTATACAATTTTATTCCTCTGTATGTGGCTTTATGCTGCAAAGCATGCACAGATTTAGTTGACGTCTATTGCTATCCTGCACAATTGTTGGTTATAGAAAATGCACATGCATTTTTTATTATTATGAAAGACCCGGTCTTAAAATCAATATACAAAGATAGGTTTTGATTAGTAATCTCCTGAAGGTTTTCCTTTCAGTCTCGAAAGGCCTCGCTGCCAGCACCTAATAATATTCTTGCAATGTTGCTTTTACTGCTGAAATGTCTTGTACTCTAAGTCACCTGACACGGGGACACGGGACACGTAGGACACGAAAATACGAGAGTCCGACACGGACACGGTGACCCCCGAAATCAGGACACGTAGGATACGTTTTATATACATATATATATTTTTTTAAAAATATATAAAAATTTAAAAATATAGACATATAGATCCAAAAATATTTAGAAACTAGAACATTTACAAATATTCAATAGAAATTAGAATAAAAACACATTAATGATTACACATTTGTCATTCACAAATCACGATTCACAACACATTTGTCATTCACAAATCACAATGAGACACATATGCATGTCGGAACCATATTTCTCATTAAGTCATCAAAATCAAAATGTATACATATATGTCGGAATGCCACTGGGCACTGTGCCACTGGCAAATGCCAAATAGACTAATAGTAAATACAAAAAGGGGTAGATCAAGATGGGAGAATCCCATATGTCAGTAGTCCTCCTCCATGCCTGAATCAACATACTCATCACTGCCACTGCCACTGCCACTGCCTTGATCCTCATCCTCCTCCCCCTCCTCCTCCTCTCTGCCCATCTGACGATCTGCATCTGCTGCTGTGGAGGATGACCCCTCTGTACGATCACTCTCATCAAAAGTGACCGGCTCTAGCACTGGATCATTAAGATCCATGTTGGCTAATGCCAACTCAGTACTGCTGTCCAAACCCATATCATCAGGGAAGACATCCCACATCTTTGTCTTTCCCTTCACCCACTCCTCCCTCTTCCTGTAAATAAGACGAAGGTTGGAGTGCACATACACCATGGACTCTGCCCTGGACTGCTCAAGCCTGCTCTTCTTCACACTGTACAAGTTCCCATATGTGCTCCAATTCCTCTCACAACAAGAGGATGATGTAACTTGAGAGATGACCCTGAAGGCTAACTTCTGTAGAATAGGGGATGTTGCCCCATGAGTTGCCCACCAACGATAGGGTGTCTTACCCTCCCTATCTCTAAGCACATCATAGCCTCCAAATCTCCCAGTGCCAGTGGAAAAATCTACAAAGCCATCCTCCACCTCCTCAAGCATGTCTCTATCCTGAAATAGCCGTCTAAGTGCTATCTTCCTCCCATTTGCAATCTCTGCATCCATGTGAGGAGGGACTCTGTGTGAGGCCCCCGATCCACCAGTGAGCCACTCCTGAGTGTAGAACTTGGGGTTCAAGGAGTGGGCCAAGCAATGCAAAGGTGTGCAATTCTTATCCCACCTGGAGATAAGAATATCCCGAATAATGGTCCATAAGTTCTCTGCTGATGTCCCATACTCGGGACACTCATTCTCCATGACAATGGACCTCATGGACTCAATCATGGAATCCCACCCCTCATAAACCTCTGCTAGGATGGGCTGGTCCGTGTCTGCATACCGCAACAAAGAAATGATTGGCTCCATGATCTTAATAGTAAGATCCACCGTGTCCCACCAACCATCATTTAACACCAAGTCCTTCACCTTTTGTGAAGCAGCGTGATCCGTCTTTCTCCAAAAGGCCCAAAACTCTGAAATCACCATGGACCCAAGAGCGGTTTTGACCTCCCTCAACCTCTTGAGCATGATGAATGAGGAAGCAAACCGAGTATCTGCAACCTTCAGCAATGAAAGCTGTGTGTACTGTTTGTAGATGGTGAGGGCATTTGTGTGGTTTTGTACAAAGTTACGGATATGGCGTGCATCCTCAATAAGGTTGTCAATCCATGCCACATCCGAAGCAATGGCTTTCAGTGCTAAATTCAAGGAATGGACAATGCAAGGTGTCCAAAAAACCTGTAAGAGCAATAAAAGCATGTATCAATGACTCTACAACACTAACATTGCAATGACCAAATTCAAACAATGAGCAAATTAGAAATGAAAGGTGTCCAAAATGAACATACCTGTGGATATTTAGCTTCCACAATCATGCCAGCAGCCTTGCAAACAGGTGCATTGTCCGTGATGATTTGTACACACGACTCAACACCCACTTCTTCAATGGTTTTGATGAATAAATCACCCATAAATTGTGCATCCTTGTATTCGCCAAGAGCATCAACCGCTTTCAAGAACACCGGTCCATTTTGGGAAGATACCATGAAATTGATGAGTGGATGGCGTGCGGGATCCGTCCATCCATCAGAAACAATACTCACACCGGATGAGGGCGATGTTGATCTAATTGGCTCAAGAATTTTATCTACCTCCTTCTTTGCTTTAACCAACAATGTGGTTCTAAGCTTCTCTGAACTAGGAGGCACATAACCATTTGGAGCACGTTCCATGATAGTTTTAACCGTCTCAAAATACAATGGTGACCGTGCAACATTGAATGAAATGAAGTTGAGGTAGAAGAAAAATGCAATAGTAAGGTCTACCTCTTCTCGCACCTCTTTTTGGAAAATCCTATCCATTGGACCACCTGTAGATTGCCTCTTTCTTGTTTGATAAGTATCCCCACGCCCACGCCCATGCATGCGAGGTGGAAATGGAGGCTTGGTGCTAGAGGACTTCCTCAAGAATGGAAGAGGATCATCCTCTTTTTTCTTGCTTGCTGCTGCCACCTTCCCTAAGCCAACATGATCCTCTCTTTCCATATCCCTCCTTTGGTGAACAGTCACCGCTTTGCATGAAGAAATCCCACAAGAAGGAAGGGCCAACAAATGGCCCTTAACCCGGAAATATGTGCTCATGAACTCATGCTTGCAAATATTGCATTTCCAAGACACATTGCCTCCCCCACCAAGCTTTGCCCCAGGTCCATCTTTCCTTGTCACATACTTCCACAAAGGGTATTTTTTTTCTTGGGCTTGTTGTCTTGCTAAAACAGGGTTAAGTGGAGCCATAGAATGAGCTCCACTAGCAGCCGATGGAGCACTTGACGGAGGAGGAGAACCGCTTGTGCTTGGTGGAATAGGAGGGGAGGCCCTAGATGGTGCATTTCTCCCTCTCCTTTGCCCCCTACCTCCTGCCCTAGCTGATTGAGACATTTCTTTTCTTTTGTGATGGTTGAGCTTGCAATCCTCTCCACAAATCCACCGGAATGCACTTGGAATTGCTTGGATAGCCTTCAAATCGCCTTCAAATCGCCTTCACCTGCACATACAATCACTCTTAGCCAACTCCTTTCCTTGCAAATGATAAAAAGAAACTCAAAATTTAGTTTTATAACTCACCCGGCCGCACTTTCCTGTCTTTTCGCGCACTTAACGTGTCCTGTTTGAGGGACGCGTGTCCGACAGTCGGGACACGTTCCGAATTCGTGTCCGACTCGTCGAAATCGCGTGTCCGAAAAACGGATTCGTTGGAAAATCGAATCGGACACGACCTCAGGTCGAATCGTGTCCGATTCGATAGGGACACGACACTTGCCTATTTTATAACGAATCCTGTTTCTGAGCTTGTACTTCACCCCAAACCAAACAAGACAAAACAGAAGAAGCAATGAAATGAGCAGATTCTGGGTGGAATTTCAGTTACTATTTTCTTTGCCAAGATAATGTTAAAATTTTGGTTAGGGTTAGGGTTAGGGTTTAATGCAGAAAATGAACAATCAGTGTACTTTAATGCAAAATCACTTTTAACAAACTAATACAAAAACGAAAACATAATTTTCTTCTTTTTCAACTTTTCATCTTTAACACTACCAATTGGATCACTGTGTTAAAATAATCTTCAGTAACATGTAATCAACAATAATTCTAATTAGGAAGTTAGGGTACTTACCTTGGGTGTGAAACCCTTCCTGTTTTATATTCAGAAATATTACTTTTAGACAATGCTGTGCCTCTCAAAGACCAGCCAACACTAGGAACCAGCTGACCCTACTAAAGGGTAAGTACAAACCAGAGAGAGAGAGATGACTGGCTGAGGAAGAGTCAATGACAATCAGAAACACAATGAAAGTCTCAAGCAGAAATTAGCGCAAACCTTAACAAGCCTTGACACCACAGATCTAACCACAATTAGATCTCATTAAGGTTTCAACACAGTTCTAATCAAAGACAAGGTAAGGCAGATAAAACAAAATCAAATTAGATCTGAAATAATAAGGTCACAGCTTCTACAAATATTCCCTCAGCTGACTAAACAAACCCACAGAGCCCACGGCTTCCACAAGTCAACCCTTAGCTGACTGCGACCCTCTCAATAACCAAGAAGACTGATCATAAACAGTTAGTAAGGGCAGCAGGTCTCTGCAATAAACCCTTACACATGTCCAACAGACCTCAGCAAGCTTCTGGTTAGCAGATCTGACTTCAATAAAACTTATCAGGCAGATCAGATTTCAGTTAAGACTTCAAAAGGCTTAGAGATAGCAGATTGGGCCTCAAGTGGATCAGCTAGACAAAAAACAGAGCTCGGCTGAGTAGAACAAATTTCCAGAAGTCCAAGAAACTGTCTGGTCCAAGAACCCTAGGAGATAGCTGGGGGCCCTAGGGTACCTTATAGGGTCTTACTCTCTACTCTGCCTGGTTAACATGACCAGGAACCTTAGTTAACTGACTAGGGTACCATCCTCTCTGTGAATGGGTCTCACAGCTGCACTAACTTTAAAACTCCCTCTCAGCAACACTAAGCTTGTCGAGGACAGAGGCGTAGTCAACACATCCTCTGACAATTGCACCATGTCCTTGTCATGGTGAAACAACTTGTCATAGAATACAAGATTTTTCGAGAGCTTCAAAGAGCTATGAATGTCAACATGTACCTTGATCTTATAGATCCACTTGGAAGTTACAACTGACTTCCCTTGCTATCTGAGAATCACTTTCCACATATCATTGTCCATTATTAACTGGATATTCTCTGTCATAGTATCTTTCCAAACCTGAAGTTTGGCTGCCTCCATATCAATGGCTGATCCTGAATCAGTGACATGGCTCCCAATGGGGCATCCTTAGAACCTCTCACTAGGATCCTTAATGAGATCAACTAAAGGCTTTTTGGTCTTCTCCCTCTGCTTCTCTGAACGAGAAGTCTCATAGGCTTCCATATCTGAGTCACCGAAAGACTCCCTCTTGATCTCTGAAACTTGATAGGGGTTATTCATTAGAGCTTTAACAACATGTCCTGAGACCTTGTAAAGGTCCCCCTCACGGACATCAATCTCAATAGTTGAGCTCATATTTCCACCTTTAGTCCATACTAGTGCTTTTCCTTCTGAGAAGGCTATTGAGAACCCCTTGTCTTCTAAAATTGCCACTGATGAAAATTATTCTTTAAACCAGGAACATGTAAAATTTCCTCAACATGAATTAACGTACCTGAATCAAGCTTTAATGTAGTTGAACCAATTCCTTTGATTTCAAAGGTACTTCTATTTCCCATCTCCACTGTCTCATTGAACTTCTTGGCCTTGTAACCCACAAGAGCCCTTTTGTATCCAGTAATATGCTTGGTGGCCCCACTGTCAATCCAGCATGAGTTTGATGAGTTGGAGATGGATCCTTAGAGTGCTGAAATCAAGAAGAACTCTCTTTGATCTTTTTCTTTGGTCTCAGCCTTATATTTCTTTCGTTGAGGCTCTTCTTCTTCTGTAGCAGCTGAAGCATGATACTTCCCTTTATGCCAATTCCTGTCAGGAGGATTTCTACAATCGTTTGCATAATGACCAAGCTTGCTACATTTAAAACATCTTACTTTTGACTTATAAAAGTGCTTACTTTGAGGTCCCTAACCTTTGTTCTCGTGTTGAGGGAAGCTTCTTCCTTTTTTTGTCTTGGCAGCAAGAGCATGATTCTTTTCAGCCAGAGGCCCATATCTACTCTGGATTCTGCCTTCTTCTTCTAGACAATCATGCCACAACCTATCAAAGCTTGGTTGTATTTCTCTTCCATTCACTGCTGCAAGAAATGTCTCCTAAGATGTAGGAAGACCATCTACTGCTGTTTGTACAAGATCATTATCATCTACTTCAACTCCAATTGCTATGAGTTGATCTTTTTTTTGAGCAATCTTTGAGAAGAAGGAGGCAACCGATTCCTTCTCCTCCATATTCAATGAACGAAGTTGCTTCTTCAAGACCCTCTTCTGAGTAGGTGCCTTCTTCTCATAGAGATTTGCTAGGGCATCAAAGCATTCCTTAGCTGTCCTTAGAGGAGCTATCACAGGCATCAAATTATTTTTAACTGAGTCAAAGATGACCCTTTTTGCTTTGGCTTGCTTCTTCTTGAATGCTGCTCTTCCTTGGACTATTGTGGGCTCTTCCACAACTCTAGTGACCAATTCATCCAAGTCATTCTCCTCCAAAATATTCAAGATCCTAGCCTTCCATGCATTAAAGTTTGAGGCTCCTTCAAGCCTACCTTCTGCCTTAACTGAGTTAGAAGCCATCTCAAACCCTTACAACCAACTTGCCAAGTGCACCTGTAAACCTTTAGTCAAGTTGATTAGGACACAAACCCTTACCTTAGGATCTATGTAAATTTTGTTAGCCTGCAAAACAGAGTTAGCTACAAGACCTAACCTCTGATACCATGTTAAAATTTTGGTTCAGGTTAGGGTTTAATGCAGAAAATAAACAATCAACGTACTTTACTGCAAAATCACTTTTAACAAACTAATACATAAATGAAAACATAATTTTCTTCTTTTTCAACTTTTCATCTTTAACACTACCAATTGGATCACTGTGTCAAAGTAATCTTTAGTAACATGTAATCAACAATAATTCTAATTAGCAAGTTAGGGTACTTACCTTGGGTGTGAAACCCTTCCTGTTTTATACTCAGAAATATTACTTTCAGACAACGCTGTGCCTCTCAGAGACCAGCCAACACTAGGAATCAGATGACCCTACTAAAGGGTAAGTACAAACCAGAGAGAGAGAGATGACTGACTGAGGAAGAGTCAATGCCAATTAGAAACACAATGAAAGTCTCAAGCAGAAATTAGCACAAACCTCAACAAGCCTTGACACCACAGATCTAACCACAATTAGATCTCATTAAGGTTTCAACATAGATCTAATCAAAGACAAGGTAAGGCATATAAAACAAAATCAAATTAGATCTGAAATAATTAGGTCACGACTTCTACAGATATTCCCTCAGTTGACTAAACAAACCCACAAAATCCATGACTTCCATAGGTCAACCCATAGCTGACTGCGACCCTCTCAATAACCAAGATGATTGATCATAAACAATTAGTAAGGGCAGCAGGTCTCTCTGCAATAAACCCTTACACAGGTCCAACAGACCTCAACAAGCTTCTGGTTAGCAGATCTGACTTCAATAGAACTTATCAGGCAGATTATATTTCAATTAAGACTTCAAAAGGCTTAGAGATAACAGATCGGGCCTCAAGTGGATTAGCTAGACAAAAAACAGAGCTCGACTGAGTAGAACAAATTTCCAGAAGTGCACAGGTTAGTAGATCTAGGCTTACAGAATCTTTAACAAATACATATGCAGTAGATCGTGTCTAGATCAACACTTAACAAATAGATCGAAGGAAGATCAGATCTTAGCTAGGGTTTGGTTAGGTCAAAGAAGTCACAACTGTCGCAGCCTTATACAAGATATCAGAAAATGGATCATGTTTTGATCACAGATCAAACCTTGGATGCACACAAAAAAATCCGAACTTGATCAACAGGTGGGAGGCCTTCAAACTTGAGTGAGCAATAGTGATGACCTTAACGTCAAGCAGAGGAAGGAGCAAACCTTGAGATAAAGATGATAGATAGATAATAATGAGAGAGAGGTCTCAAATAAATAGAACAGTGATGACTTCTAGAAGCATCATAATTAAATCTTAGGGTTCCATAGATTTAGGAGGGTGCCAAATTAGTTAGGATAAAAGATAAAAAGTCACAAAATATATAAATATAAAATATAAGTGGCTAAGGTGGGTACCAACATATTATAGTTAAAACAATAAAGTCAATAACATAAAAAAATAAATAATAAGGGTAAGGTGGGTACCAAGCAAACCAAGATCAAAAGAATAAAGTCACATAAAATATAAGTAGAGTGTCTTAGGTGGGTACTAGGGTCAAACAATTAATTTGGTGAGGGTACAATGACCAATCAAAATGGTACAAGTCAAAAACATAAAAACAAGAGTGGGTATATTGACCATAACCCTTAGGACCAAAGGGTGTACCTCAAACGTGGACAAACAACCATAGTACCCATAAGACCAAAAACATTAAAGGTGGTACAAATCAAAAGATAACTCAAGGTGGGTAAATGAGCCTATTAACCACAAGTCAAAGACAAGGTACCACAAGGCAAATAATCAACAAGGCGTAAGGACCAAATGTCAAACAACCAAGGTGGGGTACAACCAATCATCTCTCACTCAAAATGTACAAATGTTCCATATAACCTGAAAGTTCATGATCACTATATAAGGAAGGGTTCACACTGGATGATGTGATCATGTGGTCCTCTAGACTGCTCTTGAGGTCAAATGTTAGTGGCTCTATCAAGGGGTGGCCAGTCTCTTGAGAAGACCATCTAACTCAACCATCTCGAGTACCTAGGAGAAGAGGACATCACACATCATCATCTTGGTAACTGACCAAGAACCTCCATTCTCAAGGAATGGCTCTCAGCCCCAGGCTGAGCTTTCAGTCCTAGACTGAATGTTAATCAACCAGTTGCAGGACCTACTTGGTCCTTGTGACCAAGAATCTTCCTGGTCCTAGACCAGGATGTCTCTGTCTCAACCTGCAGGATCTGCTTGGTCCTTGTGACCATGAAATTGTCTGGTCCTATACCAGAATACCCTAGAGACAAATAGGGGCCCTAGCCACATGTTAGGGACTTTGCCATGGCATCAACCTGCTTGGTCCCTGACCAAGAACACCAGGAGACAGCTGGGGGCCCTAGGGTACCTTCTAGGGTCTTACTGTCTACTTTGCCTGGTTAACTTGACCAAGAACCCTAGTTAACTGACTAGGGTACCATCCTATCTAAGAATGGGTCTCACAGCTACACTAACTTTTACAGATAAAGCTTCCCAAGAACATATAATAGTCCATGTAAAGATAATTCCTAATGGATTGCCAATAATTCTACATTGTTGAGGAGCCTATGGATAGGTGTGTGAAGAGGGGTATGATCTTAGTAGAGCCAGACTTGGTTCGATGAATGACTCAGTAGATGGGAGAGTAATAGTATGACTCATACTCCGCATAGACTCAACAAAAACTTTGCTGATACACAAGTTTTTGTCTTTTCTTTTTACAATGATGCACGATGTGTTTTTGAGGATGTGTTACCCCTCAAAATGCCATTGGATATTTGAGGCATTCCTTGTTAAAGTTAGAGCAGCTGCAAGACCCATTCTCAGAGAGAATGGTACCCTAGTCAGTTAACTAGGGTTCCTGGTCAGTTAACCAGGAAGAGTAAGTCCCTAGAAGGTACCATAAGGCCCCCAACAGTCTCCTAGGGTTCTTGGTCGGGGACCAAGCAGGTTGATGCCATGGCAAAGTCCCTAGCATGTGGCTAGGGCCCCTATTTGTCTCTAGGGTATTCCGGTTTGGGACCAGACAGTTTCTTTGTCACGAGGACCAAGTAGATCCTATAGGTTGAGACAGAGACATCTTGGTCTAGGACCCGATAGATTCTTGGTCAAGGACCAAGCAAGTCTTGCAGGTGGTTGATCAACATTCAGTCTAGGAATGAAAGATCAGCTTGGGGCTGAGAGCCATTCTTTAAGAATGGAGGCACTTGGTCAGTTACCAAGATGTTGACTTCGAGCAACCTTCAGCCTGGGGCTGAAGAACCTGGTCAGGGACTAGGACCTGGTCAAGGACCAGGTGGTTGATCAACATGATTCAGTCTGGGATTGAAGCTCAGCCTTGGGCTGAGAGCCATTCCTTGAGAATGAAGGTTCTTGGTTAGTTACCAAGATGAAGATGTGTGATGCCCTCTTCTCCTAGGTCTTCGAGAGGGTTGAGCTAAGTCGTCTTCTCAAGGGACTGGCCACCCCTTGTGGGAGTCACTAAGCATTTGACCTATGGAGCAGTTTGGAGGACCACATGATCACATCATCCAGTGTGGACCTTCCTTATACAGTGATGATGGACTTTTAGTAGTATATGGAACACTTGTACATTTGAGAGAGAGATGATTGGTTGCACCCCACCTTGGTTGCTCATCCTTGGTCTTTACACTTTGTTGTTCTTGGTCTTGTGGTACCTTGTCTTGTTCACTACTTTGACTTGTGGTTAGTAGGGTCGTCCACCCACCTTGAGTTGTCTTGATTTGCACCACCTTGATGTTTTGATCTTATGGGTTGATTGCCCACCTTTGTGGTACACCCTTTGGTCCTAGGGTTGTGGGTCATGTACCCATCCTTGTTTTATGTTTTGACTTGTACCATGTGTTGGTCCTTGTACCCTCACCTAATTAATTTATATGTGGTCACTTGACCCTAGTACCCACCTAAAGGCACTTTAAATATATTTTATATTTTTATAAGTTGTGTCTTAAACCCTTATGTGTTGGTACTCACCTTATTCTATGGAACCCTAACTTGATTAAAGAATTATTTTATGATCCTTCTAGAAGTCTTTAATATTCTATGTATTGAAGTCTAACCTCCTTATTTTTTGATATCATCTTATGATTATACATCTCAGCTCTGATTTTTTTGGAGGATGACAATAAGGGTTTGAGGATTGTCCTACTGCTTGATTTGGCCGGCACTTGCTGTAGATTACCACATGTCCTGGATTTGATATGATTGAATATTTAGGGTTGATGTGAAGATCCTTATGTTGCTGCTAACCTAGCCGTGACTTTGTGAAAGACCGATCTGCTAATTACAAGCCTATTGAAGTCGGGACGTGGGCCAATCTAACTGTTGAAGCCTGATTAAGATCCTGATCTTCCTGATTAAGGTTCTGATGTAACTGTTGAGGTCCGATTTGCTCTGTATGACCTAGCCGTGAGTCTTTGGGGCACTGACCTGCCACCCGTGAGCCATGCCAGTCTGCTGAGAGCATTTTTTATGGAGGCCGTGAGCTTTGTTGATTTGCCCTAGCCTATCGTCAGCCTGTTTGTGGCCACCATAAATCTGGTAGAGCAAGCCGTGAGCCCATATAGGTCTGATCTGCTCTCTGTGAGTTTATTTTGCTGAGTCGCGGCCTGTGAGGGGATTGTTGAGGGTTGATCTGCCTCACTATAAATTGTTGGAGTTGTCTTTGTACCTTGAGTGTTGAGGCCACAGCAGTTGGTGGTTTACTTTGACTGTGCCATGGACTCTTGTTGTTCACAACATCTTGTGTAAAGGATTGTTATGAAGGAAGCTTCTCTTTGTTGATTGTCTTAGATCAGATCTACAATTTAAGGGTTTCCCTAAGCTAGATCTATCCTGCTGAGACTTGATCTATATGCTGAGATTTTTCTAGGGTCAGATTCTTGCACTAAGACTTACCTGTGGTTTAAACTCTGTGCTGAGATCCTGTTTGTGGTCTAACACCTATGCTAAGACTTAATTGTATTTATATCTATGGTGTTGAGACTTATTGAGATATGTTCTATCATGCTGAGACTTGACTGAGACTGTCACTGTGGTTTGACTGTCTTTGACCATCACTGCTGTTGTCTACAACCTCTTATCTCTCTCTCTCTGGTTTGTACTTACCCTTTAGTAAGGGTCAGCTTGTTCCTAGTGATTGACTGGCCTCTGAGAGGCACAATCTGTTCTGAAAGTAATTACTTCTGAGTATAAAGATAGGAAGGGTCCCACACTCTAGGTAAGTTCCCTAACTTGTTCTTATGAATTAGACATGTTATTGTTAATGATTCTACTACTGCTGATTACATGTTACTGAAGATTACTTTAACACGGGGACCTACTTGGTAGTGTTAAAGTTGAAAGAGATGAAAAGTATGTTTTAAATTATGCTGCTTAGTTACTGCTGTACTATTTTGGTTGTTGCATTTAATTTTGCATTAAAGTATGTGGAAATTTGATTTCTTTGCATCAAACCCTAATCCTAACCAAAATTTAACATGGTATCAGAGCTTAGGGCTTGTAGCTAACTCTGTTTTGCAGGCTATCAGAGTATACATAGATCCTAAGGTAGGGTTTTGAGTACTAACCAACTTGATCTTAAAAGTTTCTTGGTGAAAGTTCATCAAGTTGGCAAGATGTGTTTGAACATTTGGTCACAAGAGGAATCAGAGTTGAAGGGCCACATACAAATATTATTTAGCTAAAAATGAAAGATGTGGCAGTGATGCTGGTAATCCATATGACAACAGAAAAGAGATGATTAAGCAGGCTATGAACTCGCTTCTTTAAAAAAATTATGTCAAGTATAACTAGCATTCCTAGAAGGTTGATCTCAGGTATGTATTTATGAGGTGAGTAAGGAGCCAGCCTAAATCTTTATATGACTTGATCTTTAGTAATCATGAGCTTACATGATCATGGAACCTTCTAGGAGTCTTCTGATTCATTGTGATCTACATATACAAGTGCAAAAAAGTTTAGTGTCCATCCATGCATGGAATTATCATGACTTGATTTTTGTATCTAGGATTGTGATCTAACCTACATTGTGCTAATAAATGTGTGGTACTCCATAAGGATGATATGATGATGCGATTGCACACTTTTGCAATACATATCCAATATGATGACAAGATCAAGATGCACACTATGACTTCTGCATAAGGGAAGATATAAAGAGGGAGGACTTTTCTATCCCAACTTGTTTTGATTCTTTGAATTGTCATGGTGTAACATATTTTTATGACATGTTGCATATATGTGATTGATATGCTCTTGATGGCATCTAGATAGTTGTCTAGTATATGGATGGATGACTAAGACTATGTCATTATATGAATTTGATATTGGTTATTGCTGACTATCAAACTAAATTTAACTTGAAGGAAGAATGATGTGACTTGCTCTAATAGTAATGACAAGTAATGAAGTTTGCAGATCCTGTTTATGCACAGAGTTAAATGCATAGTTCCAGAGGGAGCTGAGTGCTCAGGTATAGAGGGAGTAAGAGACTCCACAGAATACAGGATCAACTATCCTAGATATTCATTCTCCCAAGAGAATCTGACATGTATTTGTTTGAGATGACTTGCTCTTACTAAAATGGAGCAATTGGTAAGATCATAGATCAAGAGGGAGCCAACTGTGCTCTTCAATCCCCAACAAAGTGGGATTGCAGAAAATAAGTAAGAGATGTGACCTCCCAGTGTTATAGATATGGAAGTGCAAGAAGCACCAGCCCATGAAGCATCTTTCTCAGATGAGTAGAGGAAGGAGACTAGGGTTCTTGGTCAGTTAACCAGGCAGAGTAAGTCCCTAAAAGGTATCCTAGGGCCCCCAGCAGTCTCCTGGGGTTCTTGGTCAGGGACCAAGCAGGTTGATGCCATGGAAAAGTCCCTAGCATGTGACTAGGGCCCCTATTTGTCTCTAGTGTATTTTGGTCTGGGACCAAACAGTTTCTTGGTCACGAGGACCAAGTAGATCTTGGAAGTTGAGACAGAGACATCTTGGTCTAGGACCAGGCAGATTCTTGGTCAAGGACCAAGCAGGTCCTACAGGTGGTTGATCAACATTCAGTCTAGGACTGAAAGCTCAGCTGGGGCTGAGAGCTGTTATCACATATATAGTAGTCAGGCTACCATACACTATTTTTCAGATTCTAGTACACTTTTCAATCAATTCCCTTACATTGAGACGCTGAGATGAGCATCTATTATGGATCATGATTTTTATATGGACAACAGTATTGTTCCCCATGCCATGACTGAGTTTCAGGACACTTAGAGAGATGACCGATGTAGCCATTTAGCCATTTATACAGAGCAATCAGTATTGCCCAGAGTTACAGCAGCAGTTTCAGAGGACAGATGTTGGTTCAGATTATGTGCATTCAGGTATATGACTCAGCAAGTATATTCTGGTTTGATGGTTATATTGCTTTTATATTCATTCTTGTAGCATGTCTTAGCATTTAGTATCATGATCTGGCGATCATATAGATATGTGGACCTGGTTGTATCTTTATATATATATATATATTTGTCCCCACTCAGACTTAGAAGTTCACTACCCATACTCATTGGTTTTACCCTCCCTAGGGAGAATAGAGGTGATCATTCCCACCATACTTTGGCTTGCTAGTGTCAGTCTCATTATTCACTGTCTTCACCCATCCATTACCTACTAGTTTGTTTATTACCCTGACTTACTACTTGACTAGTGGCATGGAGGACCTTCCCCCACTTTAGCCTCTGTGTTGGATGAGCTTCCCTGTTTCTTGTGTCTCGGCTCTGAGTTGGTGACAAAACTTACCTTTGGTGAGTTGGATTGTAGTCCTAAATCATTCTGGTCAGTTGTCTCGATGTTTGGCACTGGTACGACGTCCCCTTAGTCACTTAAGATGTGTTGGCTAAAACTGAAAGCTCATGTACTACTTATGGAAACTTATGTAAATTCGCCCAGGAAACTGTAAACTCTAGAATGTGTTTATCAACACACTTGAGTAAAGGGCAAGAGCAATGAAACGCTAATAAATACTCCTTGAAGAGTATAAGAAAGCTCCAAAAAGAAATGGTTCTTAAACTCTATATCTAAATGATTGCTGACCTTATGTATATGTATTGAACATGCCCTGGATGCAAGCTGCAATTAGTTGTGCTTATCAGCACACCTGAGATCCGAAGGGTTATGTAGGCCAAAAAGGCCATGAAATGAAATCAATGGATCCTAATGAATCTGGATCATCTTTTATAAAAGTAGACATGGTGCCTAAGTTGAATAAGCACTCTTTGAACAACTTACCCATTTGTGAGACACTGCCATCCCCCGTGTTACTGCTTGTCCAACATATGTTAGAGTGTGTATTCCCTTTCTATTTCCAAAGTGTCACAATGTCAAGTCAGTAGTCATCCCTTAGCCTAGCCTTTTAACTTTTAGCCCTCACCCTTCACTAGCAAATTGATCACAACTGTGAAGTGAGTATGGTCTTGAAAGTCAGGTCTGAGTAATAATAATAATTAAAGACTTTATATATTTGGTTTTAGATCGCTAGTAATGATTACTTCTTGTTATAATTGTTACTTGAATGAATTGTAGAGCATGCATTAACCTTTGGCACTTGCAGCAGTTTGATGATAGCCTGAGTTATATTTTGGGTCATGTTGACTTGGTCAAACCCAGTTTGACCAAAAGTCAACTATAGGACATGAGGTGGCAGACCTCAGATGATACAGAGATATGATATATGGTCAGGTCACCAGGTGGTTCTATGCAGTGGTTTCATGCTTATGATGATGACTTCTACTTTTCAGCACTTTTACATATTATTATTATTTGGTCTGTCGGATATGATGGATATTTATTTTGATAATGCAGAGATCTATATGGTGTATGAGTACACATCCTAGATGGATTTGGGCTATCTGAGTCCAATGAGATAGTCTGTTTTCAGTTCCGGGCAGTTACAATGATTTTTGGCCTCAGTTGGCTATCCTAGTGCAGTTTTGGCTTGTCAGATGGCCTGTCAGAGCAATGGTTGGTTTTGATTGGTTCACCTAGGGCGCTATACATGGAGGGGGTGGTCCAGCCACTTGTTATTACCATATTACCCCCCTCCCAGAGACCCTGGTGGGCTCACCTTGACAGCGCAGGCACTCCAGGAGGCAGTTTGAGCATGTTCACATTTCCCGAGGCAGTTAAAAATGGTAAAAATGGCTACTGAAGGATTCGATTTGGGTTACTGAGGCAAGGGATTGGCATGGGATGATGTTTGATGATGAGTGGGATGTCTTCCACACCTTCTTCTGTAGTTTCAACTTTCAGTGGGGCCTACACTCATCACTCCGGCATTTTTTGTGGATTTCTGGAGCCTCCAAAGGCTCACGACTTTTCCAGAGAGGCACGATTTGGTGCTTAGAGCATTATTTTATTGATATTGTTCCATGGGGATTGACCAAGGGTGTTAGAAATTACCCCTTGGACCCACCATGAGCTAGATCTTATATTTTATCATTGAGATTTGGTGGGATCCCCTCTCCTAGGGCGATTTGGTCCATTAATGTATTATTTTATTATTGATCCATGTACTTTTATGTTGAGCTCATCTCAACCATTGAATAGATTATTTTGATCTTTTAATCTTAGCCATCCATTCAAAAGGTGGTTGGGGTTTTGGTATCTCTTCATCCTATTTAAAGGAGAGAGCTTCTCATTGTAAAGGGTCTTTGGCTCTTGGAATCTTGATAATAGAAAAACTTCTTGTGGAAGTTCTTGGGTCTCCTTTGCATCTGGTGTTCTTAGATGGTGATTGGAAAGTCTATTGCATCCTAGCATTTGGAAATTTGTGGTAAGATCTATCTTTTGGGAAACTTTGTCTTGTCTACAGAAGGGCAACTTCAACTTGGGCGTTTTTGCAAGGCTTCTTCAACTTGCTCACTTGGCATTCGTTTGTATCAGGGGGGTATCATTAGTATCATTGTCATCTAAGCTATCTTTCTGTTATTTCTCTTGTGGCATTAGTCTTATCTCTTGATTGCATCAAATCTGATATTGTTGACGTTTGTTGTGCAGGAGAGAGGGTGCATTGGCTTCCTTGGACAAGATCGATCTCATAGAAAACTACCTCAAATCTTCTCAAATTGATCGGGTTTGCATAGATCATCATCATCAAGGCATCTACAAGGTTATTCAGGTAAGATCCACAGGTTTGCTCACTATTTCTTGATCCCAATCCATTGGCATTAAGCATTTAATTGTTAAAACCCTCCTTTTACATTTTTTCAGATCTACTTGGATCTAGTAAGCTTTTGGGTAAGATATTGAAAACCCACCTTTATAACATCCACGGCAATTCGGATCTATAATTTGGTGTGGATTGGCTTCCATTTGACACCTTTCCCAAGGCACTTTAGCCTCCCCAAAGGAGGTCGCACTTCCGGAGAGAGGGTGTTTGCTAGGTTCCAAGATCTGGGTAGGTGAGATCCCGCTTGATTTGAGCTCCTCTCACTTGATAACCTACCCCTAGTACTTCAGTTCTTTGATTTCTGCCTTGTGGGCCCCATTCCTCATTTTGAGGGTTGTGCCTCACTTGGGTCATTGGGTGATGTACTTTCGATCTAGCCATTGGATGCTCTTGATATTCAAAACCCACCTTGCTTTGCACCTTAACAACCCCGATCTATATTTTGGTGGACATCCGACTCCGTTTGGCCCAATTCCCAAGACACTGATCCTTCTCCAAGCCCTCACGACTTTCCTGGGTTGTTAAATTTTCTTGTGGGTTGATCTTTGTCTGGTTGCTTGCACACTTAGATATTGTCATATCCCTTCATCAAGCATAGCTAGAAAGCCCTAACTGTGAGATCTACGTTTTGGGACACTTTCCCTATTTTAAGGGTCACGTTTCCCAAGGCAGTTGAATTTGACCATTTTGAACTAGCTTTGAATCCTAGAATCATACATAATCATAGAATCATTGTGTGTTATCTTTCCTTATCATATCACACCTTTCCTAAGCCTCCACAGTGATCCTAACTCCTCAATTCTAGGGTTCCATACATGTCAGCCTACGTACTTCATCTGATTGATTTGATCTGGTGATTGGGTTGATCTCTCCTATCGAGAGTAGATCTGGGTCTCCCCCCTGATATCTTGGCTTTGATAGCTAAAGTGAAGAGTGCCTTGGTTGGTGTGACAACCATCCTCTTGGGAACTAAGGCTCTCTTGGTTCACCACTTTAGTTGCCTGTCCCCTCTACCATCCTCCTTGGATCCATCTGTAGGGGCAACTACAAGATTGGTGATAACATTTTGGCGCTATTGCCGGGGAAGGCAGAGGCCTACCTTGGTTCGACATATATTTTCAAGCTCTACTCCTGTTCTCTTTGCCAACATTTTGGCGTTGTTGCCGGGGAAGGTAGAGGCCTACCCTGTTTCGACATATATTTTCAAGCTCCACTCCTGTTCTCTTTGCCAACATTTTGGTGCCGTTGCTAGGGAGGTAGAGGCTTACCTTCGGTGTCTGTGAGTGTCCGTGTGTTAATCCATATCTTATCGCAACCAGTATTTTGCCTTGGTGATTGTATTTTGAATTCCATAATTATCCCAATCACCATTTTAATTCACTCATCTCACCTCTCCTACGACATATTTCATTTCGGTGAATTACCTGTGTGGTTCACTTGGTGACTTCACCCCGCAACTCTACTGAGTACCGAACCCAACGTATAAATCTTAAGTTCTAGAGTCATGCCTTACATTAGAGAAAGTGACTCAGAAAATGATATCGTCATGAAAATGATGATTGAGATGGGCAAGCTGATACAAAATTTGTATGGCTTGGTTCTTAAACAACAAAAAGAAAATATAAGATGTGATGAACATCTTCATAGATTATCTGAGAATGTGTATACTAATGAATACCTCCAAACCAGTTCTATGAAGAAACCTTTTGATAGTCAGGTAGTGACTAGGTCTCAAGCAAAGAATAATTTAAAAAAGTCAAGATAATAACAAGTCTGTTGTAAAAGAAAATTCCCCTGACCAAAGGAATATCATTCGTAAGGCTCCTGCTCAATCTCCAAGCACTCCTCCTAAGGGTATTTTAAGGAACAATGATCAACCTCGAAGATTGTCTCCTCAAGCAACTAAGAAAATAATAATTTCTAGCCCTGCTAGGCCTCAGAATAAGGAACCCATGCAAAGAAAGCAAATAAATCTTCCTGGCAAAGAAGTTTCTCCTGCAGGACAAGAAAGTCTAAATACAAACATATTAGGGAAACTGTCTGGATCTTCAGTTATGATATCTTTAAAGGAGTTAATAGTTATCCCTTCTGTTAAAGCACAAATAATGCATTTATTAGGACTAAAGACAAATGTTAATGATCAAGAAAAGTCCTGCAATGTAAAAGTCGATCTAAGCAATTTCTTATCCAAGTCTAGTATCCTTGTGCCTTTGGATGAATTATTAAAGATCCTTGCATACTTTAAACAAGCTACCAAAGTTTTGGGAATAAAACCTAGAGTTAAAGCTTCTAAGAAACTGACAGTTGAGGAAGACCCTCCTGTGATGATTCAAAGCGTAACTGACAGTGGTAGAGGTCATCCACCTTTCTATATAGCTTTAGAAATCAACCAGTTGATCCTACATAATTGCATGTTAGATTCGGGAGCTGAAGTAAATATTATGCCACTTAAGGTAATGGAACAACTAGAGCTAAAACCATCTCGGCAGTTTAAGAACGTGTGTGGAATGGACTCTAGACTTGTTCGGTCAAAAGGGGTAATTGAGAATGTAAAAATGAAGTTGGCTGCCTATCTTGAGATTGAAATAGATATGAATGTTTTGGTCCTTGATATAACTGATGCTTGGGGAATGTTGTTATCAAGGCAATGGGCCGCTAAGTTAGGAGGAAGCATTCAAATGGATCTTCCTATGCAACCATCCCTATTGGAGGAAAAGCATTTTATAAGTTAATGAATGAAAAACCTATGACAGAGCATGTAGAGACCCTTGAGCATCTTTTTGAAGAAACCATGCGTCCTACAGAGGAAGTTGGAAATTATATGGTTTTGGCAACTATTGGGAAGAGCCTCGACAACATCCTTTTCCTCCTAGCCAAGTGTGGAAAATGCATTTTGATGGAGCTAAGTCTAGGCATGGTGCCCGAGCTGGAATCATCCTTACCTCTCCCTCCGGAGAAGAAAAGTATTTTTCCTTCCGTCTTGAGTTTGAGGCCACTAATAATGTAGCCGAGTATGAAGCCTTGCTTTTAGGATTAGAGGTTGCCAGAGATTTGAAGATTAAATGCCTAAGTGTTGTAGGTGATTCGGATTTAATTGTCTCCCAGGTCAAGAATCAATTTGCAACCAAGAACAATAGACTTAGAGACTATAGAAATGCTGTGTGGGATACCATTGAAATGTTAGATGCATTTGCAATTCGAGAAGTTCCTAGGGAGGAAAACACTTTGGCTGATGCATTATCAGTAATAGCATGCACTTTCGAAATCCCAGATCACCTCAAGGAGAAGAATTGTAAACTTGAAGTATTATTTAGACCTTCGGTACCTGATAATCAAGATCACTAGCAAATTTTTGATGATGATGCTCAAATTATTGCATTTTTACAATGCACAGATGATTTTCAAAATTGCAATGTTGATCTGGAGGATAAGGTAAACAATCTGTCTTTGCAAGATGTTGAGGTCATGAAGTTAGCTATCCCTCTTGAGAAGAATTTCAATAGGCCTGATGAGTATAAAGGTAAAAGAGCTGAGCCAGTAGATGAAGTCATAGAGATCAACATTGGAACCCCAGTGTCTCCCAAAATGGTTAAGATAGGAAAGAATGCTTCCCCAAAGGAAAGAAAAGCTATTGAAAATTTAATTAGGGAGTACAAGGATGTCTTCGCTTGGACCTATGATGATCTCAAAACTTTCGACCCTGCAATTATTGAGCACACTATCCCTTTGCATGAAGGAGCTAAACCTTATAGGCAAAAGTTAAGAAATGTTAATCCTAAACTAGCCCCCTTAATTAAGAAAGAGCTTGAGAACATGTTGGTTGCTGGAATCATCCGACCAGTCCGACATACTACTTGGGTATCCAATCCAGTAATTGTGAGAAAAAAGAGTGGTGAACTTAGGGTATGCATTGATTTTAGAAATCTAAACCAAGCATCTCTTAAAGACAATTACCCTTTGCCAAATATGGAAAATTTGTTGCAAAGTGTCACTGGGGCAGGAATGTTGTCAATGTTAGATGGTTTTTTAGGGTATAATCAGGTGCATATCAAGAAGGAAGATAGAGAAAAAACAACTTTTACAACTCCATGGGGAACTTTCGAATATATAAGAATTCCTTTTGGACTGTTAAATGCTGGTTCCACTTTTCAAAGAGCTATGGATCAAGCCTTTAGTGATCTGATTGGAAAAATCATTGCCATTTATCAGGATGACCTGACAGTTTTCTCCAAAGAGCGAGATGATCATGCAAAGCATTTAAGGAAAGTTTTTGATCGGTGTAGGAAGTTCGGTATATCTTTGAATCCAAAGAAGTCAACCTTTGGAATTGACGAGGGTAAATTGTTGGGACATATTGTGTCAAAAGAAGGCATAAGAATTGATCCTGAACGTGTCCAAGCCATTAATGCTATTGCTGCACCCCATAACGTGGCTTCCTTGCAATCTTTCTTTGGTAAAATAAACTTTGTCCGAAGATTCATTCCCAATTTAGCAGAATTGGCCAAACCTTTAAATGCCCTTTTAAAAAAGGATGTAAAGTTTATCTGGGATAAAACTTGTGAGCTATCTTTCACTAAGCTAAAGAAAGCCATTTCAATTGCTCCTGTCTTAGCCTGTCCTGATTATAGCAAGGAGTTTATGATCTACTCATATGCCTCAGAAGACACCATTGCTGGAGTTTTATTGCAAAAGAACAATGAAAATTGTTAAATTTCATACATTCATAGCATAAAACATAAATGCATTACCAAGATCACTAGAAGTAAGACAAAGCACAAAACAACAACATAGAGTCTACCCTGGGAAACCCAAATGGGAGAAAAACCCAGCAACCTTCGCAGAGAGATGATAATTCTGAGATCAGAGTACAAATGAAGAAAGAGAGAGAATGTGAAAGTATCTTCCACAAGTAAACAACCCAAATAAACCTCCTTCTTCAGGTGATGCGAAAATCTGCTCCTCCAAGTGATGCACACTTCACAAGTGTGAAAATGAACAAATGAGGAGCACTAATCTCATATTTATACAAGTGCTGAAACTAGAAAATCCCTTATGGGGCCGACTTGTCTTGGGGGCAATAAATATTTTATTTTTAATCTTTTTAATTCCTTTTGCACCCCAAGACTTACATTGATTCTTTCATGTGTTTACATAATTGATTACATAAGGTTCTTCTCCCTTAGGAGGTATAAACAAGTACAATGAAAGTACAATAAAATATAATGAATAATATCTTCTGAAGTTGTACAAAATCCAACAAAGGATATTCCATAAGGTTTCCCTATGCTTAACAACTTTCAATTTAAGAAAATCAGAGGTGCATTGAACACTTGGTTGGAACTTAATGAATCAGTTGAGGATATTCTCAAAAGAGCACAAGCTATCTGTAGCAGGCGATGGTATGCATCAAATAATGTTATGGACAGTCTTCAATTGCATGCCATGGAACTCATTGAAGATGCTTGCCCACCGAAGTTGAAGATCGAGGAAATCGAGCGCAAATGTGAAGAAGCCTAATAGCAAATTCAGCTCCTCGAAGAGGTCAAAATTGATGATGTGGAACGTTTGATTAGGAAACTGGTCTCCTTGGAACATAAAATCCAATTCTTTATCCGCATTTGGCATAAGCTGGCAAAGAATGAAATGGAAACATTCGAATGCAATGCCCAGTTGGGGCTTGAGTCAGCTAATTATCCGATTGTGGATGAATTGTTAGAGATTTGGGACAGATGGCAAGTTTTTCTAGGCCATTAGGTTATCTTTGATTTTGTAATCCCAGCTTGTGGGAAATTATTGTTTGTATTATTATTTTGTAACTCTTATTTAAAGAGATGATTCCTCGTAGAGCAGGGATGATGGAATTTGGATAGGAATCAACAGGAGAAGGCTGGAGACACTTTGTTTATGCCAAGCTTGTAATTTCTTACAAACTTTTATTAATACAATAAAGTTGTTCTCACATATCATCTTTTGTTTATTAATCAGGTTTATCTGTTAAATATCGATTTCTATTTCAGATTGTTATCTATACTGATTGGATCTTTTTGCAATTATTATCTAACATACAGATCTGTGATTTGGATTCCTCCTTCCATTAGATCTATGTTGTTTAAATATTTCAATTAAGTTTCTTTAACTGAAATGTTTATCTATTTCTGCAAATGATTCACAGTAGATTATAATCAATGTTAATTTTTCAATTAACATTCTATTGCAGGTTAATATTGAATGAATTGTAACACTTAATATTACTTTCATTTAATTTTTATTAAGTGGTTGTGTTTTAAGTTGATAAGACACTAAATCCATCAAGCATTTCTGTGAGATTGATGAACACTCTTATCTATCTTTCGCATCAAGTTAATTTTCCATCACAAACAAAACCTCTCTTAGAATAGGCCCAACTTAACTTAGATTTCCTTTTCTAGGTAGATTTGTTAAATTGACTTAAAACACTTTGTTTTCCTTCATTGGAAGACTGATCCTTTGGATCAAAACCTACCAACTCTTAGAGTGCCAGCGGAGGCCGAATATTCGTGGGAGATTACTACATCAAACAGGCTGGGGATAGAACTGTCCTTGCGTAGGGCCTTTTGAAGCCTTTCAATCTGGGTTTTCCCCCTCTGTTGAGAGCTTAGGAACCTCATTCCAGCACTTTGCATACCTTGCACATCCGAGGCCTCAACAAACCCTCACCCTTCACTAGCAAATTGATCACAACTCTGAAGTGAGTATGGTCTTGAAAGTCTGGTCTGAGTAATAATAATAATTAAAGACTTTATATATTTGGTTTTAGATCGCCAATAATGATTACTTGTTATAATTGTTACTTGAATGAATTGTAGAGCATGCATTAAACCTTTGGCACTTGCAGCAGTTTGATGATAGCCTGAGTTATATTTTGGGTCATGTTGACTTGGTCAAACCCAGTTTGACCAAAAGTCAACTACAGGACATGAGGTGGCAGACCTCAGATGATACAGAGATATGATATATGGTCTGGTACAGGTCACCAGGTGGTTCTATGCAGTGGTTCCAGGCTTATGATGATGATTTGTGCTTTTCAGCACTTTTACAGATTTTATTATTTGGTCTGTCGGATATGATGGATATTTATTTTTATCATGTAGAGATCTATATGGTGTATGAGTACACATCTTAGATGGATTTGGGCTCTCTCAGTCCAATGAGACAGTCTGTTTTTAGTTCTGGGCAGTTATAGTGATTTTTGGCCTTAGTTGGCTATCCTAGTGCAGTTTTGGCTTGTCAGATGGCCTGTCAGAGCAGTGGTTGGTTTTGATTGGTTCACCTAGGGCGCTGTACATGGAGGGCGTGGTCCAGCCACTTGTTATTACCATATTACACCCCTCCCAGAGAGCTTAGTGGGCTCACCTTGACAGCGCAGGCACTCCAGGAGGCAGTTTGAGCATGTTCACATTTCCTGAGGCAGTTAAAAAATGGTAAAAATGGCTACTGAAGGATTTGATTTGGGTTACTAAGGCAAGGGATTGGCATGGGATGATGTTTGATGATGAGTGGGATGTCTTCCACACCTTCTCCAGCAGTTTCAGCTTTCAATGGGGCCTACATTCATCACTCTGGCATTTTTTGTGGATTTCTGGAGCCTCCAAAGGCTCACGACTTTTCCAGAGAGGCACGATTTGGTGCTTGGAGCATTATTTTATTGATATTGTGCCATGGGGATTGACTAAGGGTGTTAGAAATTACCCTTTGGACCCACCATGAGCTAGATCTTATATTTTATCATTGAGATTTGGTGGGACCCCCTCTCCTAGGGCGATTTGGTCCATTGATGTATTATTTTATTATTGATCCATGTATTTTTATGTTGAGCTCATCTCAACCATTGGTTAGATTATTTTGATCTTTTAATCTTAGCCATCCATTCAAAAGGTGGTTAGGGTTTGTTAAATTTTCAGAATTTACTTCAATCTGATCTAGGATCTTAACTGAGAGAACAACATGTACAGCAAATCTACAGCATATCAATCATGGACACAATAATGCAAGCACACAAGAGACACAGAGTTTACTTGGGAAAAACCATAAAGGTGAAAAACCCCAATAACTTCCTCAGAGATAGATAGAGCAATGATACAACCAGAATACAAGAGATAGTCTTCTCCTAGCAGCAGAGCCTCCTCCTCCACAAGTGCGCCACTCTCCAAAGTGTGAGTGAGAGAATAGAATGTGTAAAATGAGAGAGACACACTCTCTATTTATACACTAACTTGACTTGACCTTTACTCAACTAGGTTGGCCTCAACTTAACCACTTAACATAATGCTAACTGGGCCGCCCCCACTAGGGTGGTCTAATAACCCTTTGACCCACATGGCCGACCCCCAATAGGGTGGTCTAATAACCCTTTGACCCACATGACTTATACAAGGCTGACCCCAACAAGGTGGTCTAATAACCCATCAAGTATAAGTTACGACACTTACATTATAAATGACGACACTTCCGTATAGAGGAATAATAACATCTCTATAGGAATACAATATACATATATGTGAAATACATTCCGAAGTTACATATACATCAATAGGGTTTTGGTATCTCTCCATCCTATTTAAAGGAGAGAGCTTCTCATTGTAAAGGGCCTTTGGCTCTTGGAATCTTGATAATAGAAAAACTTCTTGTGGAAATTCTTGGGTCTCCTTTGCATCTGGTGTTCTTAGATGGTGACTGGAAAGTCTATTGCATCTTAGCATTTGGAAATTTATGGTAAGATCTATCTTTTTGGAAACTTTGCCTTGTCTATAGGAGGGCGACTTCAACTTGGGCGTTTTTGCAAGGCTTCTTCAACTCGCTCACTTGGCATTCGCTTGTATCAGGGGGTTATCATTAGTATCATTGTGATCTATGCTATCTTTTTGTTATTTCTCTCGTGGCATTAGTCTTATCTCTTGATTGCATCAAATCTGATATTGTTGACGTTTGTTGTGCAGGAGAGAAGGCGCATTGGCTTCCTTGGACAAGATCGATCTCATAGAAAACTACCTCAAATCTTCTCAAATTGATCGGGTTTGCATAGATCATCATCATCAAGGCATCTACAAGGCTATTCAGGTAAGATCCATAGGTTTGTTCACTATTTCTTGATCCCAATCCATTGGCATAAGCATTTAACTGTTAAAACCCTCATTTTACATTTTTTCAGATCTACTTGGATCTAGTAAGCTTTTGGGTAAGATATTGAAAACCCACCTCTATAGCATCCATGTCAATTTGGATCTATAATTTGGTGTGGATTGGCTTCCATTTGACCCCTTTCCCAAGGCACTTTAGCCTCTCCAAGGGAGGTTGCACTTCCTGAGAGAGGGTGTTTGCTAGGTTCCAAGATCTGGGTAGGTGAGATCCCGCTTGATTTGAGCTCCTTTCACTTGATAACCTACCCCTAGTACTTCAGTTCTTTGATTTCTGCCTTGTGGGCCCCATTCCTCATTTTGAGGGTTGTGCCCCACTTGGGTCATTGGGTGATGTACTTTCGATCTAGCCATTGGATGCTCTTGATCTTCAAAACCCACCTTGCTTTGCACCTTAACAACCCCGATCTATATTTTGGTGGACATCCGACTCCATTTGGCCCAATTCCTAAGACACTGATCCTTCTCCAAGCCCTCACGACTTTCCTGGGTTGTTAGATTTCCTTGTGGGTTGATCTCTGTCTGGTTGCTTGCACACTTAGATACTGTCATATCCCTTCATCAAGCATAGCTAGAAAGCCCTAACTGTGAGATCTACATTTTGGGACACTTTCCTTGTTTTAAGGGTCACGTTTCCCAAGGTAGTTGACTTTGACCATTTTGAACTAGCGTTGAATCCTGGAATCATACATAATCATAGAATCACTGTGTTATCTTTCCTTATCATATCACACCTTTCCTAAGCCTCCACAGTGATCCTAACTCCTCAATTCTAGGGTTCCATACCTGTCACCCTATGTACTTCATCTGATTGATTTGATCTGGTGATTGGGTTAATCTCTCCTATGGGGAGTAGATCTGGGTCTCCCCCCTGCTATCTTGGCTTTGATGGCTAAAGTGAAGAGTTCCTTGGTTGGCGTGACAACCATCCTCTTGGGAACTAAGGCTCTCTTGGTTCACCACTTTAGTTTCCTGTCCCCTCTACCATCCACCTTGGATCCATCTATAGGGGCAACTACAAGATTGGTGATAACAAGAGCCATTCTTTAAGAATGGAGGCACTTGGTCAGTTACCAAGATGTTGACTTCGGTCAACCTTCAGCCTGGGGCTGAAGAACCTAGTCAGGGACCAGGACTTGGTCAAGGACCAGGTGGTTGATCAACATGATTCAGTCTAGGATTGAAGCTCAGCCTTGGGCTACGAGCCATTCCTTAAGAATGAAGGTTCTTTGTCAGTTACCAAGATGATGTGTGATGCCCTCTTCTCCTAGGTCTTCGAGAGGGTTGAGCTAAGTCATCTTCTCAAGGAACTGGCCACCCCTTGTGGGAGTCACTAAGCATTTGACCTATGGAGCAGTTTGGAGGACCACATGATCACATCGTCCAATGTGGACCTTCCTTATACAGTGATGATGGACTTTCAGTAGTATATGGAACACTTGTACATTTGAGAGAGAGATGATTGGTTGTACCCCACCTTGGTTGCTTATCTTTGGTCTTTACACTTTGTTGTTCTTGGTCTTGTGGTACCTTGTCTTGTTCACTACTTTGACTTGCGGTTAGTAGGGTCATCCACCCACCTTGAGTTGTCTTGATTTGTACCACCTTGAGTTGACTTGATCTTATGAGTTGATTGCCCACCTTTGTGGTAAACCCTTTGGTCCTAGGGTTGTGGGTCATGTACCCATCCTTGTTTTATGTTTTGACTTGTACCATGTGTTGGTCCTTGTACCGTCACCTAATTAATTTATATGTGGTCACTTGACCCTAGTACCCACCTAAAGACACTTTAAATATATTTTATGTTTTTATAAGTTGTGTCTTAACCCCTTATGTGTTGGTACTCATCTTATTCTATGGAACCCTAACTTGATTAAAGAATTATTTTATGATCCTTCTAGAAGTCTTTAATATTCTATATATTGAAGTCTAACCTCCTCATTTTTTGATATCATCTTATGATTATACATCTCAGCTCTGATTTTTTTGGAGGATGACGTTAAGGGTTTGAGGACTGTCCTACTGCTTGATTTGGCCGGCCACCTGCTGTAGATTACATGTCCCAGATCTGATATGATTGACTATTTAGGGTTGATGTGAAGATCCATATGCTGCTGCTGACCTAGCCATGACTCTGTGAAAGACCGATTTGCTAATTACAAGCCTGTTGAAGTCAGGATGTGGGCTGATCTAACTGTTGAAGCCTGATTAAGATCCCGATCTGCCTGCTTAAGGTCCTGATCTAACTATTGAGGTCCGATTTCCTCTGTATGACCTAGCCGTGAGTCTTTGGGGCACTGACTTGCCACCCGTGAGCCATGCCAGCCTGCTGAGAGCATTTTTTATGGAGGCCGTGAGCCTTGCTGATCTTCCCTAGCCTACCGTCAGCCTGTTTGTGGCCACCATAAGTCTGGTAGAGCAAGCCGTGAGCCCATATAGGTCTGATCTGCTCTCTGTGAGTTTATTTTGCTGAACCGTGGCCTGTGAGGGGACTGTTGAGGGCTGATCTGCCTCACTATAAACTACTGGAGTTGTCTTTGTACCCTGAGTGTTGAGGCCGCGGCAGTTGGTGGTTTACTTTGACTGTGCCATGGACTCTTGTTGTTCACAGTAGCTTGTGTAAAGGATTGTTATGATGGCAACTTCTCTTTGTTGACTGTCTTAGATCAGATACAATTTAAGGGTTTCTCTAAGCCAGATCTATCCTGCTGAGACTTGATCTATATGCTGAGATTTTTCCAGGGTCAGATTCTTGCACTAAGACTTACCTGTGGTTTAAACTCTGTGCTGAGATCCTGTTTGTGGTCTAACACCTGTGCTGAGACTTAATTGTATTTATATCTATGGTGTTGAGACTTATTGAGATATGTTCTATCATGCTGAGACTTGACTGAGACTGTCACTGTGGTTTGACTGTCTTTGACCATCACTGCGGTTGTCTACAACCTCTCATCTCTCTCTCTCTGGTTTGTACTTACCCTTTAGTAAGGGTCAGCCTGTTCCTAGTGATTGACTGGCCTCTGAGAGGCACAATCTGTTCTGAAAGTGATTACTTCTGAGTATAAAGATAGGAAGGGTCCCACACTCCAGGTAAGTGCCCTAACTTGTTCTTCTTATGAATCAGACATGTTATTGTCAATGATTCTACTACTGCTGATTACATGTTACTGAAGATTACTTTAACATGGGGACCTACTTGTTAGTGTTAAAGTTGAAAGAGATGAAAATTATGTTTTAAATTATACTGCTTAGTTACTGCTGTACTATTCTGGTTGTTGGATTTAATTTTGCATTAAAGTATGTGAAAATTTGATTTCTCTGCATCAAACCCTAACCCTAACCAAACTTTAACATTCCTTTTAGCTTGTCATTGCCATTTCCAGATATTCAGGGGTCATCTGCTGCTGACGAGGGCATTTCTCTTTCTGGTATTGTTATGGTGATCATGAAAGTACAAGACAACATGGTTCATGCTCACGTTTTCCCAGATTTGAAAAGTGCATTTCCAGCAGATTTGAGATCTAGTGGAAAGCATGTGGATACATTAGAAGTTCTTAGTGCAGATTTGAGAGTCGCTTTTGAGGGGTATTTCAGTTTATGAAGAGGCCTTAAAGGTAGCATCTGTTAGGACCTTGTGGATTTTATTGACCAGATTAGTGGAAAGTGTGATCACCTTAAAGCATGCTGAGATGAGCCTTATAGTTGTCCTACAACAGAGTTGTGGGCAAGGATAAGCATTGAAATTATGGTTTTATATTTGAAGGATGGAATGCCTTTTGTGTTTCTGCTGTTGATGACTTCAAATGTCCTCTCATCGTTAAGCAATAAGCAGTTGCTGAGAAGGTGTAGTTTTATAGTGCTATTTCTATTTTGGAGAATACCTTGGCTGGAAACAAGAGTCTGCCTCTAAATTTAGATGCTTTGCCAGTTTCCATGCTTGAGGATGATTTCAGGAAGAACACAGAAAGAGAAGATTTCTTTCGTAGGTATAACGGAGGCAAACTGGTTAAGCAATTCTGGATCCTGGAAATAAGGATATGGCAACAATTTATGTCAGTTTCAGATCTCTTGGACATCTCAGGGAAAGGGTAATCTTGTACCCACTATCCAGGTAGCTTTGTGGCAGAATTTCAGAAATGTGTTTTTTCACTCTCTTGCATATTTTAGAAGATGAGGAAACCTCTGCCATTACACTGGTTGATACTGAAGCTCTCATCCAGGAAAGAATATGATGTGTGGTTATGAGTATGATTGATACAAATCAAATCGTAGCAGCAAATCTTCTTGATCCACTGAAGATGAGCCAAGGTAAGGCACTGTTTTCATCATCCAACAGTAAGCGGTTGTAAGGGTTTGTAAACAAGCTCCCAGATCTGAAATATGCATTCTATGGAGCACCATTTCTGAGACACTTATTGAGATGCAGCACCCAGAAGACTTGGTCAAAGACTTGAAAGCCTTTCCTTTTGATTGCTCTACATAGAAGGATGAAAAGTAGCAGTTAGATTTGCTGTAGCAGATAAGAAGGAAAACGAATTTAAGGAAGCTGCAGGAAAACGTTGTTCCAAGTCCATCCCAGGGATATGTTTTTGAAGGCGGCAGGGTTGAAGAGTCAAGGTAATTCATTTAATGGGCAGTTGGGCATCTACTGTTTTAATATGGCCTTCACGTGGTAAGCCCCTTTTATTTTGAAGCTGTTTGAATCCTCCTTTCACAATTACCATCAAGTCAAAGCACAGTTGGCTGGAAGAAGAGGTTTATTAATGATTATTTTAGAGGAGCGCTGTATTTCTAGAAGGGTTTGTTGCATGTATTATGGAAAGATTGGGTCAACAGCCCAACTTTGAGGTGGTTATAAGCAGCACTTCCTTTTGAGATGCATTTATCCACATGAAACCCATGATTTGAGGAAGTTTGTTGGCATTATTGAAGGAACGCCCCAGATCTAGGGATAGTCATAACTTCCTCCTTCATTAGCACACATCTCAATGAGCCATTAAAGGAGGAGTTCTCCCCTATTTTGAGCTTCATAAATTTTAAGATGGTTATTTTAAGCACGTTTTTGCATTAGATAGAAGGATAAAGCACATGTTCCAAGGACAAAGAGAGCCCTAGAATGAAGAGAATTCCTGCCTTTATGCGGATCTGTGAGTTGTTTTCTTGTTATGCCTTGGAGAAAATAAGCGATCTAGGAGTTGCTAACTATTTTATTATTTCTCATTGGAGCAAATTGTGGGTCTAGGAGAAACAAATCATTATTTTATTGTAAAGGGATATTGAACTAAACTATATTTAAAGAGTAGCTCTCTCAATCATTTGGTCATGGTTTGATTGATAGGGAAAACCCCTCTAAGCCTATTTGAACAGTTAGGAAGAGGAAGTAAAAGGACAAGCAAGTATATGTGAGGCTTCTATCATCCCTCTCTTTTTTTTTGGATGATTATGGTATTATGCTTGAGTTGCTAGTGTTTTTATTGCTGGAAATGATTTCTTTTGAAGGCAAGTCTTTGCATATGAGAAGGGACTAAGGGTGAGGTTATCAACCCTCCTTAGCCCTTGATGTGATCTCGGATATTGGGAAGATGCTGTAATAAAAGATTCGATGTCACACATGTTAATGGCTCATGAGGTTGTTATTGAAGATGCGACTTGTTGCCTGGGCTGTTCATTCATTTGAACAGTGTCTTTCTTAGTCCTATTCATTATAATCTCATGTTATGGTTCTTCATTCAATATTTGAGTTACTCATTATTTTTTGGCTTTAAAACATTAGATGTGATGTTGCATATTTTGTTAGAATACTCACCTACTCTCGTATAACCTAAAATCCATTAGGACTAGTCATGGTACATCAATGTATAACTTGATTACGTCTTCTGCATATCCTTCTAAGCCCTGTTTGTTTGCATTTCTTGATTCTATAACCCTTAGATTGACACCATCCACTAAAATCTAAAGTTTATCATATATCTTCTAGGGATACGTTGCTTGTGCCAGAGGAGAACCAGCCTAAATTGAGAGAGGGCATTGTTGTGGGACAATGGACAACTCCTCTTAATTCCTCTAAAGTCACACTTGTGTTTTAGGGCTTTACCCTTGAAGTGCAAGTTTTTGAGGTAACATGATGTATTTGAATTAAATCATTTAAATCACCAAGATTATGAGAAAAGGCAAATTTCTGTATGAGGTAAGAAAGCTTGATTAGTGAGTTGCAGGTTGATGTTAGAGCATGAAAAACAAGCATTGTCACAAATTCTTTTCCTTGAATAGTTTATGCATCATTTATAGGGTGCTCAAACTGAAAAGAAATCTAGTCAGCAAGATTAAAATAAGTGGATACCAAAACAAATTATGGTTAAAAAGATTTTGTTGTTAATAAAGATTGAGTGAAAATAGACTACCATGATGGTTGTTAAGATGTTCAAGAAGGATAAACATCCAAACCATCAGAATCAACCTTAAAAGCGAAGAAAAGCATGAAGCCATACTAAGACCAAGGTCTTAAGCTCCTTAGGAGAGGGGTTATGCTTCTAAAAACATTTATCACGTAATCATGTAATTGTTCTTTCATCAACTTAGCAGGAAAATGTGAAACTTAATCCTTGAAAATGCAAGCAAGAGAAACGTTTGGAAATCCATTCTTATTCCCATTGAGATGGAAGAGAATTGAGTTCTTCTTTGGCAGTAGTTGCTTAACGCTCAAGATAAGAGGGGTGGTTCAGAAAATTTTAATGCTTATTTTTATATTCTAAAATTCAATCAATTTTTTATTTTCTAACTATAATAGTGCAGTTTTGACCCTAGAATATGAATGTAAATGTAATGAAGAGATGGCTGTAAGCCAAGACCTTGTATGAATTATAATTGTACATTCAATTACAATATGAAAACCCTAGTGATTGCAAACAAAAAAAAGACTAAAAAGCAATGGGGGCTATGATTCCACAAATGAGGTACGTGAAATGGGGTTTATAGGAGGCTTAAGAGGGCTAAGGGGAAAGGACCTTAGTTATTTAACCTAAGTCTTTGAACTTTTGATTATTAATCCCTATTTTATATTATTCTAAACTTTGGGATTAAAGGTGAAACGTGAGTTTCTGATGAAGACGCATGGTGAGAGATTGGCATGCAAATATAATCATGTGAATTTAGGCACGCATGCATTATGGTACACATTATTGTTATATAAGATCAGAACAAGAAGAAGAGGATTACTCTATAATACTATGGAGTGTACTTCCATGCAAGCTTATGACATTATTGGATGTTGTTTTACATATGGTAATGACTAGAGTGAGTTGTGAAATATTACAAATGGATAATATATTGCGAACCTTGTAGGCAATTGGGTTGAGAATCGTTGGAGTCTTAGTAAAGAGATTCCCTAGCTAGCTAGTGTTAGAGAATTGAAAGTGAATTGGGATAAATCAAGAGGTTGTTTAGCAGAGAAGGGGATCTCATCCCCGATGTTGTGCAAGATGAGGGAGAAGAGTGTTGGTTGATTGGGATCACTGTGGAGGGATTCTTTACCGGTGAGAGTTTTCTGAATTATGGACTAAGTAAGAGGACTTAGAGACGTACCTTGGGACTTCACCTGTTTGGATTCGTAGTCTCAATTCAGAGGTGGCCTTTGCCATAGAAATATTATGTGTGATAGAGCACCTATGGCTAGGTGGAACATCCTTCATTTGCAACTAGTGGGGGATTATTTTCCTAGAAATATAACTATTCCTAGATGTGTTAGGAAATGCTACGTTTTTGTGTTTTTTTTTTGCATTATATTATTATCTAATTTTTTCATTTCTATGTTTATAGATTTAATTTGCATAATCATGGATGAAATCATTGTAGGACTGCATTCATGAATTAAGATTGAAATCAAATGTTTAGGGTTGTTGTAGATTTGCTTATGTTATTAAATGCTACAACCAATCAATGGAATCGATTTAGGTATGAATAATACCTTGGTTTTCATTTACATTGAGCATTAGAGCGAAATTTGTGGTGCTTTTGAGTACCCTACCATTGTAAATGGTGTACAGAGGTAGATAGTATGTTGTAGAATGGCATCTGAGCTATTGTTTACAACATTGGGGTTGTATGCGCTAGAAAATTAGTTTGTATAGGAATAGATATGGTTTACATATGAAATGCTTGAAAAAATGGCCCCCCAATTTTGACGGAAATCAATTGCCTATAATATGGTCAAGATTCAGTCTAAAATGTATGTTATCGATTACATCGATGATGGAGATGAATAGGCATGCGATGGTGGCTATTAATTTTCTTTAGAAGCCATTTAATCTTTAGCTTACAAGACCCTTGAATGCTTTTTTGAGGGGAAAAAGCTTAACTCACTGAAAGACAACAGAAGACTAACAAGGTCAATTACAAGTTTAAATTTCATAGGTGCCCCAACAATTTTCAACGTAAATTGGAAGTTCAAAGTTTTTCTTCAACTGAAAAAAAAAAGTTTTTCGCTATTCATCATGTGAATCAAAGAAACTACAATAGTGCCTATCTCAACAGATAGATGCCAATATTCAGTGAGGATCCATACAATATACATGTTTAATGCAAAAACCGATAAGTCTAAAAAACTGTAAATTATACGAAGGCTATATGCGCCCTTACATAAAACAAAAAGGTTCTGTATACCGCAGCAAAATAAAAAAAAAACTAACAATGTAGACCAAAGTCTACCGATAACCCATTTACTCTAACTGGTCAAAAGGTAGAAAAAAGGAGCAAAATGAGGAGAACTGCAACTAATATAAGGTGAAACAACCCTCCTCTATGACTTGGTTGTTATAGTATTCTGTATAGTGTGTCAGTCCTTCGAGGGAGCCAATCCCCATCTTTCATAGCTTGTCAACCCACAGATTGAAATTGCAATAAATATGCATATAATGGATCAACTGAAATCTGTTGTGAAGGTCTATAGTTCTAGTTTTCCAATGCTCTAGTATAGAGACATGTAGACAACCTCTCCCACTGATTCAATCCACAACACATTTGGAGTCACCAAGAATGCAAAGAGTGGAGATGCCACGGCTGAAAGCCAACTTGGGTAAACCCCAAAGTGCAATAATCTTTGCATGAGTATTCGAGCCCTCACTGCATCCAAAATATAAAGAAATCGATCTAAATTGGTTGACCAACAAGAGAATACCAGCGCCACAAACCTCCCTCTGCACGACCCCGTCAAAAAAGTCGATAGGATAATGGAATATAGGAAGAGGAGGAGGTTGACAAATGGATTTGACAGGATTAATGTCTCGAGAAAAATCAAAGAAGGAGCTAAGAATATACTTGCAAACCTAGTTGATATTGAACCAGATGTTCTCAAACTGTAAGGTGCCCAAACGGACACATAGACAATTAATTCATGAAGACAAGAGGACAGGTGTCAAAGCACACATTCTTCTCATTAATTAATGTACATATATACAATGAGAAGTGGCCCTTGGATTTCGAATTCCAAGTGGTCTCTTGGACTTCCGGGAGACTCTTGTTCTATCCTCAATGACCATTAATGTTCTTTGAATGTGAGTGGTGCTCACCAATCCTAACACCAAGGATTAGGCTCCAACAAATCCCCCCTTAATCCGAAGGGTGTACATGAGTCCAAGAAAAAGAGAGTTGAATAAGTGGAAGTGGACAACTACCACCAGCTGAACATTTCCATCTCGGACATCCTTTACCAAGGAGGTTAGCTAGAAGCTTGCACATGCTTCTGCTAAATACAAGGCTCTCTGAAGGGATGGTTTTGGCTGACCATCAATCGAAAGGGGCTAGACAAAGCTGAAATATTCTACTATGTGTGTGGTTTAATGCTGACCACAAACTCTCGAACTTGGCAACAACACTTCCTCATAGGTTCTCTAGAACTTGGCTCGAAGGCTCAGAGGTTCTGTTTGGAATGGTGGGTTTAGGCTGACCACAAACCAAATGGAGAGTTAAAAACAGGAAGTGAGCAACTGCAACTTGCTGAACATTTCCATTTTGAAAATATTTTTCCAAGTTATCTAGAAGTTTGCACATGATTCTACTAATATAAGGTGCTCTCGATACCGATGGTTTTAGGGTAACCACCAACTCTGTAGCTCAGCTGAACATAACTCTTCACAACCTTGCTTGTTCTGGATCACTTGTACTAGCTCGCTTGTTACTAACGATCTTCATCCCCCCTTGTCAGGAACAATGTGAGGAGATGAGAGTCTCATGGTGTCACAACTAGACACAAAACACATGAGTACTCTGTGTCATGTATATCTCCTGTCTTCATAATACATGCATATCGGAATCAGACATCTTTGAATCAGGTGGTTGTCCAAACTCACTTTGGCTCAGGCTCGCTTGATATGACTTACTTGAGGAAGGCTGTGAGCGTTTATTGTCAAAAGGATAAGGCTTCAAAACTTGAGGCTTGACATCATGTCACCCCTTGTCAGGTACAAAGTAAGAAGCAGTACAATAATCTGCTGCAAGTTTCACTCTTGCATATTTCTTTAGCTTCGCACACCGATCTGATGAATGGTTGCGCTTCCCACAATATCGACAAGGATGAAGATTAAAACAATGATCTTTCATATGGCCAACTCTATCACGCTGTTGGCATCTGGAACTCTGAATAGGTTGTACATCTGACATGATTTCATTGTTTTCTGGAAGCTGATAGGAATCATCTTCAAACAAGGGGTTATTCTGAACAAGCATTAGTTCATAATGCCGATTCCTATGATGTGCCTGTTCCTCTTTTGCTTTCAAATTCTGCAATTGATTTATGACAGTTTGTAGTGTCTTTGTTGATTGTGATTGAGTCATATGCAGTTGAATGTACTAGAGTATTCAACAACTCTAATGTTTCTTCTGTATTAAACATGGTGAAGACAACTTGAGGCCTCCTTGTGCATGTAGGACCAAGTACAAGGGCTCAATCAGACTAAGGGCTTCTTGCAAATCTGCCCTTTACAAGCAATGTTTCAGCAGATTCAAACTTAAAAGAGAAGGGGTGTCAGTTTCAGCCGAAAATGCACCCACATACAATGTACAATTCAACTTGACTTCAGTTTGGTACTGTATAAAAACACAAATGCAAGTACCAAAACAAACACTAGAACTTACAAACAAAACATACTTTGCAAGCTAGATTCTTGAATGTTGAACTGATGAATCTGCTATACCTGAGTTCTTGTATGATCTACTTCTATCGCTTCTTCTTTTGGAGAAGTTGTAGCAACAAGCTGCAAACTTGCTTAGGTCCTTCAAGTGGTCTCACCAAACCAATCCCAAATCTTCTAATTGTAATAGGTTGCTTTGCAATAGGAAGCAATGCTGTTTGTGGAGGTAATATGCAACACCAGTGGGATTTCACCAAGAGTACAAAACTTGTACACTTCAGATTCAAACTTCAATGCACTTCAGCTCCACAAAGCTTCAAAGAAAGGTCACACACAACTATGTTTTGCCAATGTTTTGTCTCTTTGCTTGTCAATATCTCAATCCTTGCAATTTAAATGAGATAATATTCATTCACCAACATTCATATGTTGTACCCAAGTGGTTGTAGGTGCATTCACTCAACCAATGAGGAAACATATCATTGCAATTATCAATAGACTTTTCCAGCAAATTTGGAATTTAAATAAAGCATTCAAGTGATGACAATAGCCAATTAATAAAATATAGGCCTAGTGCATTATGAGGAAATAGCTTGATGACATCTATCAATTTAATTTGAATACAACAAAATGTTCAACAAATATGACTTATCAAAAGCTCCAATTGAATAATTTACCCACAACTCCAATTGGCAGAGGTCATTCACCAATCAATTCAACGAAGCAGACACTCTCCATTGAGGAACACTGCAAATAATCTCTGGTTGAGTTTGCAGGAAGCCAAGGAATGGTCCCCAAACTCACCAAAAGAGAGGTGGCAACATTCAAAGTGGAGAAGAGGTTGTAGCTCTTCTATATGCAGCTCTAGGCCTTCAAGAGAGAGGTTTTAACCCAAAGAATAAGGGCACAACTGTCATCAAAGGAGGGGTCGCAGTTGGAGGATGCAACTCACAAATCAGAGGTTGCAACTCCTTCAATTGGTTCAAGCTCCTTCAACTCTCGCTATAGCAATATAATGATAGGATCTCATCGCTCCACACTCTAGTTCATTGCTCTTGCTAAAAAATTCACCAAGAATGAAGATCATTCATGCCTCTGAGGAGTCTTCAATGTTGCACATTCTTCAATTGATTTCAAAAGAATATTTAGGGTTCGTTCCATCCTTTAAAGTTTCTAACACATCTTTTCAAATAAATTAGGATACACTTAAAGAAAAACAAGCAATCACTCGCTAGATATAGGCAGATCGAAAAGCCTCTTGCTTAAGTCGTCCTCATTCAAAACATCTCAGGTTCGGAGACCTTTTAACATGGGCTTCCCACCATTATTCTTAAGAACTCATCAACATCCAAATAGAAAATACATGGTAAATCCCGCCCCTTCTTGGCTTGTGTAACATCCCTCTTCTACCCTACTTTTTGTAATTTAAAATGTATACTGGTTATGGTGAGGAGCTCAAGGCCAAGGCCCCACCAGTAAACCTCGCATTTTTTTTGTTATTTATGTCTAAGTTGAAAATCTAAATTTTAGGACTTAGGTGATTGAAGGTTGCGATGCAACTAAATGACGACAAAGTGAATCCACTAGGGGGAGAGGTGAAAGGTAAGTAAGCCTTGGAAAATCCTACAATGATGACTAAATGTCATTAGGGTAACTTTGAATGCTAAAAGAAAAGTGAGGGTTACCGCTTGCTTACTAGCATAAAGTACACGACTACGAAGATGAAATCTTTATAAATGCTTGGGTGATTGAGTGACAATGCTTTACACATGAGAGAAACGAGCATGCACTATAAGGTAAGAGTAGGTTACCCTATCACGATGATTCTATTCTACCACATAAACCGTCATAAGTATTTTATTATTACCACTACTCAAAATAGTAGTTTAAAGGAAAATGTTAACCTTTATAAGTATAAAGGTTATGGATAAATAAATTAATTTAAAGAGAAAATAGCTGTGTACTCAAACTCTAATGATACTATACATATAAATAAATATCAATTTATTAAAATGGGCCATTAATGTTGGACCATTAACATTATGACAAATAATTATATATATATATATATCACAAAGATGGCGCCGATCAACTTACAACAGACATTTTAAGAGGTTGTCGGCCTCTTTCTCAAAAGAGGATACAACACCATCGTGGGGATTCTTTGGATCCACTACTTGTCTTTTTTCTTCCCTATCTTCTTGGAACTTCGACCGCCAAGTGGTTGGGAGGATCTTTCCTTGATTGGGACAGACTCTCCAAAGCGAGCTGCAATCTCAAGTTATAGGGGGGAGGCTGCAGCAGGGAAAAGGGGGAAAAAAATTCTAGTCACGTTTCTGCCCAGGTTGTGAATGTAAGGTAAAGGAGTTCCTGCATCGACCATCGGGGAGGGGGCGAATTATGTATAAGGCATTATAGGGGAGGCATTGCTTTCCCACAGGGGAAAAGCTTTGGTGGTAGTGTTTATAACCTGGCGTGGGATAACTTTCACAGGAAAGGTGACCTCGGTGGATTTTATCATATGGGCGGATGTCTAGATAAGTAATCCCCACTTTTACTAATTGATTAGGATTGAATTTTGAAAGAGCATCATTGTACATTATCTTTTTCTTGATAAAAAACATAAACATTGTATCTCTGTGATCGCGATTAATATAGTAAGGAACAGAGCTTTAGGTTGGAGTATTGTGATATCATCATAGTTTGACTACTTCCGAGGATATACAATCACATAGGGAATATGTCGATCCCAACATTGTTTGACTGTTGCATAGAAAATAAATTTACATAGATTTTTGTGCTAGGCATTGCATGCGATCTTCACACCTTTGAATGCCTTATAATATAGTTATCAGTATAGAATCTAGGTTGGATAGGATTGTGCGACCTCACCATCGTTTGACTGCTGTATTGTACATTTGACATCCAAGTTGTTATTCAATCCCAGTTGATCAATGTACGTACATTACATTCTGCAAACTGCATTCACTTAGGTTCTAAGTATGCATTTCCTTCTGTACTTAGTAATCGGGTATGGTACCCAATCTCAGCTGAATCAATGCATATATTATATTTTTGTCTGCACATTGGTATCTGATCTCAGTCTTTTGACAGAGTGAGGCAATCTCTAGCTTTTAGTAAATTGCCAGAGAATTTATAAATATAAGCTGGGCAATCTCTCGAAAGAGAGAATCAACCCTCTTTCCCTTCTCGATTGAGAGATCTTTAATTTTGGCATAAAATTAATGTATGGTTTCACAGTAGACGAAAGGAAGAGGGCGGTCTGGAATAAATCCGAACTCGCAGTCATGTGTATTGTACATACCCATTTATCGTAATCCCTCAATTTGCAATAGCTCGGAATGAGCATGACCCCTCTACATTATCACGGCTTATTGTTTGACGATTTCAACGATCGCTGGAGAGGGTTGATGAATCTTCATGAGCTTGATGCCGAAGCCTTAAATATATATATATATATATACTATCTATGAATGCTTTTTGCCTATTCATTAAAAATGGATCGACTCTAAGTAAGTGATCCTGAGTTAATTTGTTCATAGTTACATGAACCATCTTAAGATGAGATATTGCAATTATATATTTGTGACATGGATTGACTCTATGTGAGTGATCCCGAGTGGAATAATTTATAGCTATATGAGTAAACTCAAGACGAGTCATTCTAGAGTAATCTCAATAGGTTAGATTGTAAGGTAGAAAATATACAGATTGGTCTAAGTCTCATAAGATATGAAGAGTAAGAGAGTCATGATAAAACAAATCTCTACCCTAGTGGGTTCATTGCCAACTCGGGGGTGGCCTCTTGGTGGCAGTAATATACACCGGACAAAGTGTTAGATGGTTGGGAGGAAAGTTGCAGTTAGGCCTTTAGTCACCCAAGTCTTTTAACTCATCTATGTATGTCTCAACTATTACGTGGTTGCCGTTAAATTGTGGTAAGAAAATCTATTTTGTCTGAGCATGGTATATATTTTTATTCAAAAAATATTTTTTATATATTCTTTTCTTATGTTGGGTCGTGGTCCTCGATTTTTATAAAGTTGTAAAGATAATCCATATTTGTATCATTGCATGCACATGGGTGTCTTTAAGTCTTATGAATGTTGTTTAGAATGCGTGTTAACTTAATAGTTGTTCTCAAACTACATGAAGTTTTAAGTAGACCTTATTGCGGTTTCAACTTATAGGGACTATTAGGTGTATTACCTATGAAGTTTATAAGTTAGAATGCATTATCATTATACTTAAAAGAATATAATGATTATCCTTAAAGATGTATAAGGTGAACTTTCTCTAGCGAGGCATACTAGACCATGGTATAAATACTAATGAGGATATTGGGAATGTAACAACCAGACTATTAAGTATAGATATTGGTTAGTCAGATTACAGTAATAATGATATGTGTATTGTTGATTGTTACATAAATGATAAACTGATATATTACTGGAACTATTGTTGAGACTCTCATCTTCGGATTATGGTATGAATGCTTAGTAAATGTATACACATAAGCAGTTCCTTTTCTTGTCTTGAAAGGGCATGGCAATTATTGATCTTAGAAATCCTTAAATACCTCAGGGTTAATGTACTTCTTACTTGGTATTTATGGGAACATATGATGATGTTGAAGTAATTAGAAGAAATTTTTGAATAATATACGAGGGTTTTATATTATCTTATTAGTAACAAATCTTTAATTATATCCCTCAATAGATTATATGCGAGACAACTTACCTAACTAAGAAATATAAATGGTATTAAGTTGTTGTGAGTTTAGACTCATGAAGGCCTCATTAAACATAAGGCAACAACTATATGAGTAATGTGTTATGCATAAAGTATTATATGAGAGAAAATGTATAGTGATGCTTAACATGTTATTAAGAGAAAATAAAATCCAAGGGATTCAAAAATGTAGTAACAAGATGGATCTCACATGCTAACTAACAACTATATGAGTAATGTGTTATGCATAAAGTACTATATGAGAGAAAATGTATAGTGATGCTTAACATGTTATTAAGAGAAAATAAAATCCAAGGGATTCAAAAATGTAGTAACAAGATGAATCTCACATGCTAATTAGGCTTGGGGACTCTCTTGGAAAACTAGTTGAAGGTATAGTTTGATTTAAGTATAATCAATAATTAAATGATATACTAATTCATATAGGTGGACGTAAATCTCAGTTGGAGTTTGGGTTGAAATTTAGCCTATGATTTATATAGTGCTTATTTGAGTTCAGATTAGAAGTTTATAGTTGTATCTCAATGTTTAAATAGTTATAGGAAGGCATATATGATAATGATTATTATTGGGAAATAATGGAACCCATGTGTCTTACTATGCTTTAAGAAAATGTATTTTACTTTGTAATATCTTACGAAGAGACCCAAAGTCCCTAAGTTGCTAAATAGAAAAGAGATTACTAATGGTTAAAGTAAATTTTGAAGAGGTAATTCATTTGTAAAGGATGTTTGTAGTCATGGAAGTATTGGATTTATCTTATTTTGGTTCGGGCTAACTTGTTAATTGTTTGGATAATGTTAAGGAATTTTTTTTTACGCCGCATTTCCTACAAACTAGTACCGAGGGTAATGGGTACGTTACATGTGGTATCAGAGCCGAAGTTACAGTACTCGGGCCTATTGGGCTCAACATGAAGTAAGGAAGTATGAAGCTTGTTAAACTAACCAATCGATTGTTTTGTTTTTGAATGCATGGGAGGAATGGACAAGAAAATATGGTTATCCGAGTTAATCTTCAAAGTTCTCAAAGGGGTAACCAAGCAGGTAAAGATATGAAAGTTTATGGCAAGGTATGTCACTACCTTACCCAACAAACTTTCGTTGGATTAAAACTGTAAGTATACGAGTAATGCTTTCATTTCGTTTTAGTATTATGTATTATGTTTACATACTGAAAATGGAAGTTGAACTATAATTTTTACTCTTGATACATTCAGGAAGAAATATAGATGTTTGCTAGAACTCTCTCTCTCTCTCTCTCTCTCTCTCTCTCTCTCTCTATATATATATATATATATATATATATATATATGGAAAGGTTTAGCAATAGACTTATGGAGACACAAGTTGAAATATTTTAGTTAGTAAATAGAATAATCATTCGAATTATTGGAAATGATTCCACAGAACCATAAAAAATAGTATGCATGTGCATAGTACCAACATTAAAATTCATACGAAAGAAGTGGTGTGAATTAAATAGGGCATAAAATAATTAAACCTTCAGTTACCTTGTCCACTTCCATTGATAAGTATTCCTTAGTATAGGATTTCCTTATAAGTTGTGAGTGTATGAACATTTGTGTATTCTTAGAATGAGCCACCTTGTTAAAATACTTTTGATTTAAAGTATAAATGTTCCATTGATAAGTATATCATTCCATTTGATGATGCTAATAACCATATGAAGGTATATAGCAATTTGGGTTATACACATTTAGCTTACTATTGATGAACATTGTGTAAGGTTGAAATGTTTCATTCACCGGTTACCATACAAGGATAGATGAGTGAAGATGTTTAGATGTTATACATACATAAAAGGTGGATTAATGTTGTAGTGAAATTATTGGATAAAAGGTTATATACTAACATTGCAGGACTATACCATGATTATGACCGACGTCACAATCGAGATGGAATGCTGATTTTAAATCCACTTGTACGAATATTTGAGTTAAACCACTCAAGAGTAAGTGACGATTTCCTTTTACATCTTATTATATTAAAAGATTGTATGAACCATGATTGGTGGTAGATTTATGTCGTTGATGTACAAATCATTAAAACTTATGGAATGTGATGGGGTAAATAGGTGAACCTATTGTTTATAGATTGATGATAATATATTGCAACTAACTGTGAAGTTGTAAGTGATTCTAAGAACTTGGAAATGACAATAGAATTCACATTAAGTTCCAAGTCTGTATGTCGCAAATTAGTCAAATGTTGTGATTGACAGTAAAAGCAGACCGAATAAATAATAATAATAATAATATGATAATGGGTGATGAATGATAACACCAAGTGGCAGAATTGATGATCCAGCTCTACTTTGCTAAATAATTTTCCTGGACTCAAGCAAGAGAGCTTGAGTGGAAAAATTTCCTGGACTCAAGCCTAGGGGCTTGAGTGGAAATAAGAAAGAGTCTGTGATATCAATGGCAAGACCTAGGCACACAATTTTAACATCTGGAAGACAGGACGCTGTTTGAGAAGGAAATTTTTTTACTAGCAATCAAAAGAGGAGTAATCTCAAAAGCTTAAAGCCTTTAAGACCACGCATAAATTGGTGACAGATCTCGAGGGAGAGATCAGCGTTCCGCAGAGTGTTGTGAAAGTTCCAAAACTCACAAGAGAGTTGTGGGATCAACAAACCGTTGTTGAAAATTTTCAATCCCCATGATGTAACAATGAAACACATGTTAAGAACCACCAAGTAACTAGGCTGAAAACTACCTAATGTGTGAATATTATGAATGCAAATAATACTGAAGTAATGCAAAAATTCACTCAAGGATGATGATGAATGACGAATTGAATTTTTTTTGCTTGAAAATATGAGAGTTAAATGCTACTAACTTGTGAATAAAGGTAATATCTATCGTAAGCTTAGGACTAGCTAAAGTGTCCAAGTATTGGAGGTAACGAACGTCCTCCAAAAGATAAGTAAAATATTGCCTTACTTATGCATTCTTTTCGTTATATTGAAAATGATCAAGTGCTGCAAAAAGGACTCATGGTTTACATCTTGATTTGAATTGAAAATAATGATATGTTTTTACTAAACAATTTGGAAGAACTGTGTGATTGCGTAAAAGTACAGGTTATGAGAGAAGGACGAGAAATAACGACTTGCGGAAATTGTCAAAGTTCGAAAATGATTAAGAGTATCAAAAGGAAGATAAAAAGTAGACAAAAGATAAATAAAGAGTGTTGTACAAAGGAAACTCAAGAGTAGAAGACAGGTATTGAAGAGAGTGAACACCGAGGACGGTGTTATCTTTAAGGGGGAAATGATGTAACATCCCTCTTCTACCATACTTTTTGTAATTTAAAATGTATACTGGTTTTGGTGAGGAGCTCAAGGCCAAGGCCCCACCAGTAAACTTCGCAAAGTTTTTGTTATTTATGTCTAAGTTGAAAATCTAAATTTTAGGACTTAGGAGACTGAAGGTTGTGATGCAACTAAACGACGGGGAAATGAATCCACTAGGGGGAGAGGTGAAAGGTAAGTAAGCCTTGGAAAATCCTACAATGACGACTAAGTGTCATTAGGGTACCTTTGAATGCTAAAAGAAAAGTCAGGGTTACCACTTGCTTAGTAGCATAAAGTACACGACTACGAAGATGAAATCTTTATAAATCCTTGGGCAACTGAGTGATAATTCTTTACACATAAGAGAAACGAGCATGCACTATACGGTAAGAGTAGGTTACCCTATCATGATGAATCTATTCTACCACATAAATCATCATAAGTATTTTATTATTACCACTACTCAAAAGAGTAGTTTAAAGGAAAATGCTAACCTTTATAAGTATAAAGGTTATGGATAAATAAATTAATTTAAAGAGAAAATAGCCGTGGACTCAAACTCTAATGATACTATACATATAAATAAATATCAATTTATTAAAATGGGCCATTAATGTTGGACCATTAACATTATGACAAATAATTATAAGTTATATATATATATCACAAAGATGGCGCCGATCAACTTACAACAGACCTTTCAAGAGGTTGTCGGCCTCTTTCTCAAAAGAGGATACAACACCATCGTGGGGATTCTTTGGATCCACTACTTGTCTTTTTTCTTCCCTATCTTCTTGGAACTTTGACCGCCAAGTGGTTGGGAAGATCTTTCCTTGATTGGGATAGACTCTCCAAAGCGAGTTGCAATCTCAAGTTATAGGGGGGAGGCCGCAGTAGGGAAAAGGGGGAAAAAAATTCTAGTCGCGTTTCTGCCTAGGTTGTGAATGTAAGGTAAAGGAGTGCCTGCATCGACCATCCGGGAGGGGGCGAATTACGTATAAGGCATTATAGGGGAGGCATCGCTTTCCCACAGGGGAAAAGCTTTGGTGGTAGTGTTTATAACCTGGCGTGGGATAACTTTCACGGGAAAGGAGACCTCGGTGGATTTTATCATATGGGCGGATGCCTGTCTAGATAAGTAATCCCCGCTTTTACTAATTGATTAGGATTGAATTTTGAAAGAGCATCATTGTACATTATCTTTTTCTTGATAAAAAACATAAACATTGTATCTCTGTGATCGCGATTAATATAGTAAGGAACAGAGCTTTAGGTTGGAGTATTGTGATATCATCACAGTTTGACTGCTTCCGAGGATATACAATCACATAGGGGAAATGTTGATCTCAACATTGTTTGACTGTTGCATAGCAAATACATTTACACAGATTTTTGTGCTAGGCATTGCATGCGATCTTCACACCTTTGAATACCTTATAATATAGTTATCAATGCAAAATCTAGGTTGGATAGGATTGTGCGAACTCACCACCGTTTGAGTGCTGTATTGTACATTTGACATCCAAGTTCTTATTCAATCCCAGTTGATCGATGTACTACATTATATTCTGCAAACTGCATTCACTTAGGTTCTAAGTATGCATTTCCTTCTGTACTTAGTAATCGGGTATGGTACCCGATCTCATCTAAATCAATGCATATATTATAATTTTGTCTGCACATTGGTATCTAATCTCAGTCTTTTGACAGAGTGAGGCAATCTCTACCTTTTAGTAAATTGCCAGAGAATTTATACATATAAGTTGGGCAATCTCTCGAAAGAAAGAATCAACCCTCTTTCCCTTCTCGATTGAGAGATCTTTAATTTTGGCATAAAATTAATGTATGATTGTACAGTAGACAGATGGAAGAGGGCGGTCCAGAATAAAGCCAAACTCGCAGTCATGTGTATTGTACATACCCATTTATCGCAATCCCTCAATTTGAAATAGCTCGGAATGAGCATGACCCCTCTACATTATCATGACTTATTGTTTGACGATTTCAACGATCGTTGGAGAGGGTCGATGAATCTTCATGAGCTTGATGCCAGCGCCTTATATATATATATACTATCTATGAATGCTTTCTGCCTATTCATTAAAAATGGATCGACTCTAAGTAAGTGATCCTGAGTTAATCTGTTCATAGTTACATGAACCATCTTAAAATGAGATATTGCAATTATATATTTGTGACATGGATCGAATCTATGTAGGTGATCCCGAGTGGAATAATTTATACCTATATGAATAAACTCAAGACGAGTCATTCTAGAGTAATCTCAATAGGTTAGATTGTAAGGTAGAAAATATACAGATTGGTCTAAGTCTCATAAGATACAAAGAGTAAGAGAGTCATGATAAAACAAATCTCTACCCTAGTGGGTTCATTTCCAGCTCAGGGGTGGCCTCTCGGTGGCAGTAATATACACCAGATAGAGTGTAGACAGTTGGGAGGAAAGTTGCAGTTAGGACTTTAGTCGCCCAAGTCTTTTAACTCATCTATTGATGTCTTAGCTATTATGTGTTGCCGTTAAATTGTGGTAAGAAAAGCTATTCTGTCTGTGAGCATGGTATATATTTGTTGGGGCATGGACACATTAATCCCTTTCTGGAGCTCTGCAAAGCTCTAGCCATCAACGGCCACACCGTCTCCTTCCTTTTCACGCCAGTTAACGTTTCCAGAATCAGGCCATCGATCTGCTGGAACTGCCACTTCCGCCCACGGAGGTGTTGGTCAAACTTTCATTAATGACATT